>JBAWJQ010000639.1:0-126531 GCA_037783105.1 Bactrocera zonata | reverse complement strand
GCTCGGGGCTTCAAACTTTGAAGCCCTGAAGTTGAATAAGTTTCGCCTGAAAACTCAAAGCTGATCTGGAGCTCTGATCTTCGAGCTTGGAAGTCCTAAAGTCGCACAGGATTCGTTTGAATTTCGAACTGTCCGATTTCCTACAGGTATATCGGCGTAAAGTAAGCGTGAGAGATAGAAGCGTTAACGGAAAACACTTCGTACAGCACAATACACACGCAAAGCCAGTAAAAAATCAGCAAAAAAGCATAATCGAAGTGCTGGAAGGTGACGGAGTTAGACCGAAGCAAACAGGAATTTGTGGAAAGTGTAAATAGCGAGGTTGCCGCGCAAGTGTGGACCAAAAACTTAGGAAGCTTGCGCAATTCCAGCTACATTAACACAAATAAACCGAAGAGACCCGCGGCGGGCATGTGTGCAAGCTCTGCGAATTGTGGCGCTGTTTACTTATACCTAGTTTTTGGGAGCCAAATGTTGTTGGTTTGGCATGAATACGTGGAACTGACTACAAAAACAAAAACAAAAACAAAAACACGACGTAACAGGCTAAAAAATGACGCGTTGAGACTTTATTAGCCGTGTGGAGCCTCACGCCCGGTTGGCTGTGACGCCATGACAGTTTCATCAGCGCGCACACACAATCCAATGACATATACAATGGACTATATGTGAGTGTTATGTATGTATTTAAACATATGTACTTGTTTGCTTGTGTGCGTAAATAACGGCAGACAAATCGCATGTTGGTGGGCTCCTTTTGGCGTTCTCCACCAAAAAAGCTCTCGTAAGTGTTCAAGTGCTGGGGGACTTTATTCAATTATCTTGCTTGCTATGTGCTTGATGTTGTTGTTGTACGTTGATTCCGTGAAAGTGAGTATATAAAATAATAATGAGGAAGTATAAGGACATTGTGCTTAGAAGGCGCTAAAAGCTCTGCTCCAAATGCGTGCTGGAGAGGGTATTACTTTTGTATGTCGATTTAAAAATTGAATAAGTGTAGCTTCATCGATTTAAAAGTAAAGAGGTGTTGTTGTTGTTGCCGTCGTCGGATAAAAAATCCGGTTCCGTGCCGGTTACGTAGACCCGATTGTTCGATTGTCGTGGGAGCGGAAAAGTAAAGACGTCTTTTGGGCTTCTGGGACCTTTTAAGATCTTGTCGACCGATATAGTTATTTGTGGCCTTGATAGTCTGTGAAATTATCTCTACTTTCTTTGAGTTAGTAATAATTGGTAAGTCTAAGCGGAAACCGATACCAAAAGGTCGGTTGCCTTCGATTTCTTGCTTCGAAAAATTCGATCCTTCTTCGTAAACCATACTCCGTTTGAAGTTTTGATTATTAAAACTAGATTTTAGGGTCGCCTCCAAGTAGCCCAGTTTTGTGTGCAGGTAGTCTTTTATCACTGGTCTTTAAAAAGGCTGGACTGAGGTCGAAAACAGTAATTATGAGCAACTTTACGAAGTGTCGGGTGAAGATGAAAATAATTCTATCATGTTCCGAACGCAAATTCATTATAGCCAGTTAACCTATAGTGCTTCCGGAGGTGATAGACCAGCGAAGCTCGGATATTTTATACAACCAAAACTAGTTGGTTCTCTCTTCACTAAAATTGAAGAAAACAATGTGAGCAATAGTCGATGACAGTCGGAAAATTTCGCATAAGATTTGAACGTGCTTTCGACGATAACGACAAAACTCTAATAAATCAGCATAAGTTGTAGGTAAAAGGAAAGGTCGTACCCCCAAAGTGAACCTCTTAACTCCAGGCCGTAAAATTAAGAAACATAAAGCGCTATCCTTTTGGATTCTGAAATATCATTTAGAGTATAGCTTGATTGAAATTGGTACGCTTAGCAGGTGTTATTTAGTCTAAAAATACACAGAGTTGAGAGGATATGTGTGATTTTCGAGTATTCGTATCACACCTTTAACTGAGCTCAGAGAGTAGTCGTAGACTTCATTTCAAACTCTCAAGATGTTTTTTTTATTATTGGACACCCGTTTTGTCGAGTCCAATAGAGTGACAGACGAGTCCGGAGAAGAATTCCTTGTCTTTGATACGAAGCAACCCTTGCTTGGGAAACTTCGCGCTGGGTTTTGTAGCATCGACTATATTTAATATGTTTTTCTATTCATGGACACCCATCTTTTTGCGTTCAATCGAGTTACAGCCGGCTCCATGCAAGATTTCACTTGTTTTAGGTACAAAGAAACTCTTCTTTTGCAAAACTTCGTGCTAGATTTTTAGCTTTCACCAGGTTTTTAGTTGTTATCGTTAATATTACCGAAGCAGTAAGGGATGTGAACATCTTTGCTTTGCTTCTTTTGACTGAGGAACATTGGAATATTCTTAGAATAGACATATTATCCCTCCTGACTTCGATATTCGGCTTAGCTTTGGCAGATAATCATACCTAAAGCTTGCAGAACCTGATGTTTACAAATATTTATTAATGACAGTTACTCTGCGATCACTGTAATATATTACATTCGGTCATCTCACATAAAATGTTACATAAGACCGCTTGGAGTCAACATAATTATAGCCAAAGTTCCGTTATAAAACCGGATCCTTGGAATCTTGGTGACGTTAGCTATAGGTCGGTTATAAAACCGGATCCGCAAAACTTTTGTTCACGGAGGATCTTTTGGAATCAATGTGATGGGACGTTAGCTATAGATTGGTTATAAAACCGGATCTGCAGAACTTTCATTTACGGAACATCTTTTCGATTCAATGTGACGTGATGATAACTCTAGGTCGGTTATAAAACCGGATTCGCAAAACTTTCATTCACGGAAGACCGCTTGGAATCAACGTGACGTTAGCTATAGGTCGGTTATAAAACCAAATCCGCGAGACTTTCATTCACGGAAGATCTTTTCGAATCAATGTGTCGTGATGATAACTCTAGGTCGGTTATAAAACCGGATCCGCAAAACTTTCATTCACGGAAGATCTTTTCGAATCAATGTGACATGACGTTAGCTGTAGATCGGTTATAAAACCGGATCCGCAAAACTTATGTTCACGGAGGATCTCTTGGAATCAATGTGACGTGACGTTAGCTATAGTTCGGTTATAAAACCGGATCCGCAAAACTTTCATTGACGGAAGATCTTTTCGATTCAATGTGACGTGAGGTTAGCTATAGCAAAACTTATGTTCACGGATGATCCCTCGGAATCAATGTGACGTGACATTAGATCGGTTGTAAAACCGGATCCGCAAAACTTTCATTCACGGAAGATCTCTTGGAATCAATGTGACGTGACGTTAGCTATAGTTCGGTTATAAAACCGGATCCGCAAAACTTTCATTGACGGAAGATCTTTTCGATTCAATGTGACGTGAGGTTAGCTATAGCAAAACTTATGTTCACGGAAGATCTCTTGGAATCAATGTGACGTGATGATAACTCTAGGTCGGTTATAAAACCGGATCCGCGAAACTTCTATTCATGGAATATCTCTTGGAATCAAGTGTCATGACGTTAGCTATAGTTCTGTTATAAAACCGGTTCCTCAGGTCGCGGTGCAAACCTCATTTATTTATCTTATCCTGCCTTTTTATCTGCTTTCTTATGAAACTGTTTTGTTGATTTTTTTTGTTTTTGCTGCATTATTTCTCTTCATACGTATTTGTATATAACAACAATTGTCAACCCACTTAATTTGCTTTACCACCCAAACCGCCCTCGTATATGATAAGACTTAGCCGAAGCCGCCATGATATGTGTGGCACAAATTCAATTTAAATGGCATTTTCCGTTTAATTTTGCTTCCACTTCAGCTTTCGACTGTCACTACTTATGCTTATTACACACACACACACACGCATATATTCCACAAATTCCTTTTTAAGGACCTCGATATAACACATTTGGGCTTAAGAGTGCGTCAAGCGTAACAGCTTTGACGAGCGCCTGTGTGCCTGTGGCCTGGGAAGGTGGCAAGGGCGCGCCATTCACAGTCAGATAGAGCATCAATATACAACATCATTGGTGTTGTTGTTGTTGTTGTTGTATGAAGAAAGTTTTTGCTTTACTTTTGCCAATGTCCGTCGGTCGCGTTGACAGCCAACAAAGCCGAAAGCAAACAACCCCCTTAGAGATATGTGTAAATAACGGGACAACGCAAAGCCAATGGAACGCAAATGGCAGATTCCAAGCCAAAGTCGACAATGGACATGTCTTATATACATACATACACACATATATATTTATGTGTGTATATTTTTGCGCCTAACGGCATATTTGTCTAGCTACTTAATAGAGGGTGGCTCTTACTAGCGCTGCTGCTGCTACCAATTTCGAGTTATCAACGCGTCACAATCAGCGACAGCAGTCAGCTTTCAAGTGTAGATTGCATAGCTGTGTGTGTTTGTGTGTGTGTGTGTGGCTATATGTGTGTTTATGTACAGTTGTTGGTGATGCTGCAACTACATATGAACATTTGCGCCTTCTTCGTTTGTTTGATGAGCATACAATCAATATAGACACGCTGCTTTTGTTGTTGTTGTAATTTTTTGTTGTTTTTGTTATTGCCATTATTATTATTATAAATGTTGCTGCTGTTGCTGTAGCTGCTATTGAAGCGCCCGCCGGGCAGCTAAGCGCAAATTAAAAGAATGAAAGTGAAAAGCTTGTCACCCCTAAAAGTAGACTACAAACAATGAAATGCGCCCATATACTGCTGTATAACGGTATATATGCATATATATGGTATATATAAGTGCGTGAATAGTGTGTGTGCGTTGTTGGTTGTCAACGTGACAACAAAAAACAACAACAACGAGTAGCCACAATAGCAGGGATATCAGTGACGCCACCACCATCAGCCAACAGCCTAAGCAGCTTCTCCGCATCAACAGCGACAGCAAAAACATAAAACAACAACAACGCTGTCTATGCCAGTCAGCAGCTGGACAATTTTGTTGAAATTTCAACCACCGTCAAGAGCGCATTGGTGATGTTGTTGCCCGTAGGCTGAGAAACTGATGGCGGCTGATAGATCTAGATTCTGATGTGCCCATATATAAACATATATACCGAATTGTATAGATACATATGTATAAGTATATAGAAAGTGGTACCAGCCTACATACATATGCATCGTAAATTGTATGTGCATATATGTATGCAGGTATGTATGTATATACATATGTATATGCCTATAGCATCAAATCAATGCTGACTTTGAACATAATGAAGTGTAGTTAGCGCTATTTTGTTGTTGTAGTTATCTCCTTTGATGTTTTTGTGCGTTGAAAACGTTATATGGCGTGTGATTTTTTAGTATCTCATGCAGTTGTTGTAAAATATTTTTTTTTTTCGTGTTTTTTTTTTGTTTTTTTTGAAGAAACACTAATTTCACAGCGATTTTTTGGTAAAACTGCAAATTTTTTATACCTAACACAGCATTGCTGCAACTTCCAAGCAAGAAAGTCAAACACAGCTTCAAAGCAACAAATTTCCTCACTACAACAACAATTCTATAAATTTTAAAGCGTTAAGAAAACCAGGAAATCTAACGAGGGAGTTCACCGATCGGCATCGGATAAAGAGCGCTGAAGACCACTGTATTTGGATTCTGCTGTGATGTAAAGTGCAGAAAATGCATTTTAAAGTAAATTTATTGAATACAGAGTTTCCTGGTTTTGCATTAAGTATTGCTGTAAGTCCTGTGCAAACCGGCTGGATCGGTCCGTTCCGCTTTCTCGTCTTCGTACTTGGAATGTAGAGTAAATTCGGGCTCTTAGAGCTTAGACATATTGTTACCAATCGGAAATGGGGATCGTAGTTCGGGCGCTTAGAGCTTAAGCATATTGCTAATAATCGTCCCGAATAGAACCGGGCGTAAAATGTGATTGAATTTTTTATAGCGTTTGCCGGGATTTGTTTTCTTGTTGCAATTTACAGATAAGGGTTTAAAGATTTGATCGGGGGTTCTACCGTTTCTCGGTCTCGTCTTCGCATTTAAGTTGGGCTACGATCCCCAGCTCTCAGAGCTTTAGCCCATTTCCACCAAACGTTCCTTATAGCAGCCGATTCTATAAAGTTTGGTAGAACTTTTTTGAAATAGTCGCCGAGATTTGGTACCAAATCCATCCATTGGATTTGTTTTGCACTCTCAATCCCCTGAGAGTGTTTGGCCGGCTTAATACCGCATTCACGAACCTTGCATCCTTATATACGTTGAACCCTTAGACGATAATAGCATACTTTTTCTTGGACTTAGCATACTTTTTCTTGGACTTCGGTCTCATATTTGTCTTCCGAAATCAGTCAACTACTCTACAAAGCATCCGTGGACGTACGATTCAAAGTCAGTATCCTTAATGATGGTCACATTATGAAACTCCAACTTCCAATGTCGAAAGTGTCTCAAACAAACTCTCTTTAAAGGTCTTGGAAGCCCATAGGATTGAAGAATCCTGATATCTCCTCCAGTTTTATTTTATGTCAAGCGGAATTCCTGATTCTACAAATTTGTTAGTGTGTTTTCTGGGGGACTTCGCGGGCAATAATATCGGTCGGTTACGACCTTCTTCCTCCCTCGTCTGTTTTTCAAATTTTGTTGTTATTTTCTTTATATCTGTGAGCCCTCTCGGAGCTGTTACCTTTTCAAAGGTAGACGTCAAATTTATCTCAGTTACAAGGCTAAGACGAGAATTGGCGCACATCTTTACTAGGCAGACCGCTCAAATCCGGCCGTGTAAAGAGAGAGCCATCTCAACCTATATTTATCACTTAATGATGTCATGGTTTTAACCCGCAGAGGCCAAGCCAACTTTTGGCGGACTACCTCCACCGAGTTCAGCCAAGTTCAACTAATGGTCCATGTAAAAGTCCGTAGAAGTCGAAGGCCGTGGTTATTTAACTTAGGCAGATTCCACCACGCGGAAGCAAATCTGCTTCTTTTTGTTAACCAAGTAACCGGTCCTTTGTAAAACCATAGAAAAAAAGAACTGTTGTGTTCGAATTTATAAATTTAATTTCTTTTTCCGGCAGTGCGGTGGAATATCTAAAGGTGTGTGCTTCCAAGTGTTGAAGTCTTGACTTTTTAAACGCGTGAAAGTCATGAAGGAATGACGAGGTCTTTTCATTTCATCTTCCATACAGCTTCTGCAGACGGCGTCTGGTAAAATTCCCAGCCTGACAGTGGGGACATCAATACTTACTGTAGGCCTATTAAAAGCCCCATATCCAGGGAGAGGCTAGCCTTACTGAGGACAAAGTGAACACTAGATCTCTTGCGATCGATCTTGGCCCAAAAGGCTTTTACGACAGCGCATGTACCGATGGTGGCCCAGCAACGACCAAGCTTCCGCGAAGCCCAGCTATCTAGTAGAAGAGCACAAGAGAATACGAAAGCACCGATCCATTTCCATTCAACCGATAGCGGTTCTAGGGTGCCTTTCCTAGCTAGCTCATTAGCTTTACAATTTCTGCGGTTCCGCTATGGCCTGGTACCCATACCAATATCATCACAAAGATACTCGATGCTATTAATGGCGAGGTTAGACATTCCTTTACCAATCCTGAACGCACTCTTAATGAGTTCAAGTCTACCATCGACGCACTGTTATCTGAGTGAATGGTTACTTTTCCGAAGGAGGCCGCACTCCGGAGCAGTAAAACAAATGCTACCTTTAAAGCTGCAACCTCGGCTTGGAAAACACTGTAATAGTTCGGAAGTCTGAAGCTATAATTGATAGAGAGGTCCTGACAGTAAACCTCTCCACCAACCTTCTCAACAAGCTTTGACCCAACCGTAAAAAGGGCTCACTACCCCTTTCCTCCAACGGCTTATGCCCATCCACAACTTCCTCGGCGGTATATGAGTGGAGAAGAAGCCGCCAGAGTTCGGTTTGACGACTCCGTGATCCAAGTCATGCGGTATTTAAGGAGTAATCAGAATACATTTTATTTAAGAGCCCAATAAGTGTCTAATTTTGATACCAGGTCTACAATTAAATGGAAATTTGAATAAGTTTGTGAATTCTTTGGAGATTTTCGACTTCTTTGAAGTGAAGAGCTCATACAAGAATTGAGTTAATTCCAAAAATGGTGCAGTAGACTCATGAATAAAGCCCTCAAAAGCTCCAAACATTCATAAGGTTCAGCTGATATACTATGGCGTAAGCTCTTCGTGAGTAGCCACAGAGTTCGTGCGTGTTACATGGCACCTTCGAGCGCAGCCATGGAGGCAAAGACAGTTTACAAAAACAAGCGCTGGGTATATACTTCTTTACATAATATCTTACATACACATCCATACCGTAATGGTCGTTATCGATTTTTTCGTGAGGACTACACTTCGCACGTGCAGTCGTCCGTTGTCTCCTTTGCCCATCTGTGGGTCTAATTTGATTTTCACTGCTTTTGATTTCAATGCAAAAGTTTTTTTTTCTTCCATTTTCCTGCCAAAATCCGTCATATCCTTTTCAATACTTCTTTTTGATGTTGCTGTTGTTGCTGTGCTATATATTTTAATGAAAAAAGGGAAGCGTTAAAAGTGCGTGCGTACACACGCTTTGCCTATCACTTTTCACTTTCCACAATTCCGCTCGAACGCCGGATTTGTCGCTTTTAATTTAACAGCATTTTCAGCTCTTCAATTTATTTGCCTCCCTTGGGGGTGGCGTAGCAAGGGGCTTGACTGGTCGGTAAGGATGGTGGTTGATATTGGTGATTTTGTTGTTGCTGTAACTGACACTCCGACGCCATGAAGCGCACAAAGTGCATAAGTAATTGCAAATGGTGAAGCTGAGCTGAGGGAGCAGTGAGGGGGGGGAGGGCGTACGCTGACATGACTACGTCGCAACAAAAATTAAAGCTGTCGAAGTTGTAAGTGATGACAGTTGTTGACGAGTATTGGCAACTATTTTGAATAAAGTAGATCAGAATTTGTTGTGAATCTTTCAGTTGTTGTAGTTTACGGTGAAGAAGAAATTGGTTTAAATTTTAAATTTACGGACTTATGTTTTTTGGCTAGGATGACACACCAGTTTGGTGGCGAAGAGAGTAATTGGGAACTGAAAAGACTTTAGAGCTGATGGCTTAGAGTTTCGGAGCTTAGTTGGTTATGTTAAATTCATTGGATGCTTAAAAGCGCTAGGTTTTGTAATTTGCGAATCTAAACTAAGTTGGCCGAATCGTTTTTTTGTTTTAGCTCTTGCTCCAACAGTTTTTTTTAGAATAATAGCGACTTGTCAATCCTTGGCCGGGATTATAGGCGCTAGTTACCGGCTTCATTCCGGTTACGTAGAAGCGACTGGCGTGGAAATGTCCGCAGCGCAGATTAAAGTTCCGCACTCCGACTTTCCTTGCTTGCCTCAGCTATAAAAAATCGATAGAGACTTTGCATAGAACTCTTAGTTGGACTTGGTTGAACTCTGGGCTTAAGGTATTCCGTCACCTGGCTCTGAGGTAATGCCAAGACTGCTTCCCTCCCGTTAAAACCATGGCAGGCCGTGGAGTATGTTTCTTTCCCCTCAAGAATTCACTCACTCAAAAAGTTTTAGCAAGAAAGCTGTGTGAAAACCACAGTTTACCAGGTTTTTGTATAATTGGAACTGTTTGGAAGGTCTTAAGCTCAAAGCCGATCCAATATTTTTATAATAGTGGTACTCTGAAAGCGTCATTTACTCAAAAAGCTTCAAGAAGCGAACAAAACTCAGAGGAGACAGGTTTTAATAAGAACTATTCGATCTTAAGGGCCGGATGGACTCAGGATTTCAATATTATTGTAACTCTTTGGAAAGATTCGAAAAGCGTACCATCCGTATATGGAGTATATGGAGTTTTTGTTTACTGTAACCGCAACTGTCGTTTACCGTCTCCAAAGCTCTATGAAACTAGTGAGAATTTGTAAGTTTTCCAAAGCAGATTAGCAAAGTTTCAAGCCCCAATAGTGATATATATATATATTTCTGAATAATGAAAACAAAAAACTGCTCCTGAGTTCCACATTCCAGGGTTCTAGGCAACTAGTTTACTTAGACGACAGCGCTTCAAGTTCTTCTTAAACTTTAATTGGTCTGAAAGTGTGAAAAATCTGATGTCAGACAGGTTTTTTTTATTTGTAGAATTAATCAAAAGATATCAGTCAGGCGCCTGGCCGGGCCGACTCAAAGATTTTTTTATTAGTGGAAACTGCAGCGAGATTTAAAGAGCGGAAATATTCATATACAGTTTTTTTTGTTTCCTGTAGAACCGTTTCCACAGCTGCCTGAAAGTACTCTCCTGAAGCCATGTGAGAATATGATAGTTTCCCAAAGCAGATTAGCAAGTTTCAGCGCTAAACGGGCCGATATTTTTGCATCCTGAAAACATAAACCATCTACTGATTTCTGTTTTCGAAATTTTTAGAAAACTAATTTCCCTGGACTATACCGTCTCTTGTTCTCCTTATACTGTTTTCTGAATTTTTAGAAAAGTAGTTTCAAGGACTATAGCGTTTCATGTTTTCCTTAAACTCTACTTGGTCTAAAGTGTCTTCTGTAAGTAAATGTGATGTCTTCAGCTAATTATAATCTCTAAGTATTTGGATAACTTCCTGAATTCCACCAGTTTACATCATTTTTCAGTCTCTAAGAATAATTGTTTAGTATAAAAGTCTAGTAATATCTCATAAAATTTCTATAGGGATCTCATTTTCTCTAGTCTTTAACTAATAAGGCCGGTTTCTGTAGTTTACCATACTTGTGTACGGTTACTAAACGGCTCAGCAAGGAAGACAATGTGTTTTTTTGGAATTTCAAACTCGGTTAGCGATGAGATTTTCTCAGCCAGCACTATACCTAAGTATTTTTCTGTACTCCGATTATACTTTTATTGTCTTTGGTCCTACGTTGTATTTTTATGTGTGATAACTGCATTAATGAAACCATATTTCTATTATCGGGTCGTAATTGGATATCCTTAGCATATAAGTACTTCCGTATGAGATATTTCCATTAAGGAAACCTCGGTATCTAGTCTAGTTTATAGTTTAGCTTCAGTAAAGCTTTAGAATTTCATATAAAAGCTTACTAGCACTCATTCCTCAAATAAGGGACCTTAGAGCTTGGTTCGCGGTGTGATGTGAAGAGTTTTCAAAGCTTTTTTATTCTTTCGACATAAGACATCAGTTTTTGAGATATCGATCTGAAATATTGCACACGTCCTTTTCACTTCAAGAGGCTGCTTGTTTTGTCAGAACCGCCGATATAGAATCACTATAACATATAGCTGCCATACAAACTGAACGATCCAAATCAAGTTCTTGTATGGAAAACTTTTACATTTGACGAGATATCTTCAAGAAATCTGGGGTTTATAATTACCTAAATCATCCCTACAATATCTGAAAAAATTGTTCAGATCAGACCACTATAGCATACAGCTGTCATACAAACTGACCGATCGGAATGAAGTGCTTCTATGGAAAACTTTTACATTTGACGAGATATTTTCACGAAATTTCGCATGAATTATTTTCCAAGGCAACACTACCATCTCCGAATATTTTTTTCAAATCGGGCCACTATAGCATATAGCTGCCATACAAACTGAGCGATACAACTTAAGTTCTTGTATGGAAAACTTTTTTATTTGACAATATATCTACACGAAACTTGGCTCAGAATATTTTCCACGGCAACGGTATAATCTCCGAAGAAATTTTTCAGATCGGATCACTATAGCGTATAGTTGTCATACAAACTAAGCGATCAAAATATTTAATGCTATAAGAAATGCACCTGTGAAGGGTATTATAGCTACGCTAAGCGTTTTTTCTTTATTTTAAAACCTATTTCTACAAGCTTTAACAGTTATTGATTAATTCATTCCTTTGCCTAAATTTAGGCGTCGGTTACTTCCGCGAATCCTGCATTACTGTTCGAGATTGAGTATGATTTTCTAGAAAAATTTTCAGAATATCATTTATTTATGTTTTTACAATCTAGTTCGTGCTGAAAAATTGCGTGATTAACAATTAATCGCTACTCAAATTGGTAAGGCCACTAATACTGAAGGTCAAATAAGTCTATATTTTTGTGCTACAACAACAATAGAGGAAACAATTTCTACAAAAAGCATTAAGCTTTACTGTTAGGTAACGCTTTCGGCTGAAATCTATAATTTGGCACAGTTAAAGCCCACTTAATAAAATTTTGCGCCTGTGGATAGACTAACATTTTTGTTATTTTTCACTAAAACTGCATTTAAGTCGCATGATTGTGTTACATTTCTGCCATATTTGAGCTAATATAGTTAAATAATGTTGCTGTATTTCGTTTTACTGCAGCAAAAATGCATGCAGCTGATTTTGTTGCATGCCACATAGCCCGTCAAAGCTGCTTGAGTGGTTAAATAGCGCAGATTATCATGTCTAAACGGCAGTGGAAGTGCAGACGCACAATAGTTTTTCAGCTATTTTATTTGCGCTTATCTAAGATTGCCCTTACCAACGCGCACACACACACACATGGCAACACGAATACAGATGAGCACTTTTACCTGAGGAACTGGCTGTATTTTCATATTCCTACAACTGCATATTATTTCAAGCCGCGTTTCATTTCATTTGATTTCATTTCTTATTGCTGATTTACTTTGCTTTTTTTGTTGTTCTACTTTGTTTTGATTGCGCAAATGCGTATGCACAATTCGTTACACATACGAACGGACAGACAGACAATTGCGTTGCTCGCGGCTCAAGGGTGCTATTTACCCTGTATATTCGCTATATCCTGCCTTTTGTTTGCGCACAACAACAACTACAAGCACATCTTACATTTTGTATTGAATAATGTGTGTGTATGTGTGTAGTTCGCGGCACCCAAGCACCGTGCAACAATCGACAATCGAATGCGCAGTGGAGCACAAAACAAAACAAAGCGACAGCATAATATATACGAAAATAAGCAAAATAGAGATAATAAAAAATATTAAAAAAAAAAATTAAATAAAATAAAAGAAATTGAAAAAATAAAAAGACGCTGCCTACAGCTCATGCTCGCGGCTTAAATAAATACTACGTACAACATGTGGCAATAAAAAATTTTGCACACACACATAGTATGCATAAATGCGGACAGACAATGTTATGTAAGAGTTGAGAAGAAATGTATAAGAACTGTGAAGATTCCGCTTTGAGAATTCGCAATAGCAGTCTTAGCAGACGCAAAGCATGTGTGGCAGGCGTAGAAAGGTTGTGGGAAGCATGAGTACTGACATATACATATATACATACTTAAATACATATAATATACATATTTATGTATCTATGTAAGTATGTGTTTATTTAAATACATATGTTTTTGATGCTGTTCCTTCATCGTAGCGTAAAAATCCCTTCATTCAATCATAAAAAAGTTTTTATTTTTGCCAGATAATTTTTTAAATATTTTTTTAACTTCTGCTTTAATTTTTTAATGTTAAACTTTGAAAATAATTTTTTTAATAAATTAGAAATTCTAAGTTAAAATACAAAATTTTTTTTAAAAAGTACTAAAATAAATATTTTTATAAAAAACACTAAAAAATGTTAAAAAATATAATTAAAAAAAATTTAATATAAAAAATATTTATATAAAAAAATAAAAGTATCGAAAAATGGAGAAAAGGCAGGGTCAATGACCCTTTTATTTATGTACATTTTTGTGTTAAATTTTTTTTACATTTAGCCAAGTTCAAAACCTATGTTTACATGCAGCCAAGAGCTCAACCTTTGTTTACATTTGGGGTCGTTGACCAGTTGGTTTACACTATATGAGGTCTATGAATCCTTTGTTAACTTTTTGTGGGGTCGGGCCATTTTGTTTCTGTTGAGCCAAGTTCAAAACCTTTGTTTACATTCAGTCAAGTTCGCAACCTTTGCTTACGTTTGGTGTCGCTGACCGGTTTGTTTACATTTTATGAGGTCAATGACCCCTTATTTCACATTTTGAGGTCAATGACCTTCTTGTTTGCCTTTTATGGGTTTATAAACTTTTTGTTTACATTTAGCTAAGTTCACAATCGTTGCTTACATTTAGCCAAGTCCACAACCTTTGTTTACATTTGGGGCCGCTGACCCTTTGTTTACATTTTATGGGGTCTATGAACCCTTTATTTACATTTTGTGAGGTCAATGGTCCTTTTGTTTATGTTTAGCAAATTTCACAACCCTTGTTTACATTTAACCAAGTCAAGAACCATTTTTTTACATTTGGGGTCAGTGACCCTTTCGTTTACATTTTATGTTCAAATTGTACAAGCCCCTGGGTTATTTTATTCTCATTATTTTTTATTTTTTTTTAAATATATAAATATTTTTGTTAACTATTTATTATTAGCTTTCATATATTGAGGGCGATTGCGCTGTTTCAATCTATTCTATACAAAGTATTTATGGTATTAAGTACTAATCCCGCAAAACATAACCTTTTTTGCCGCCAAGCGGCTTACTAACTCTTTAAACTGTTGTCAAGTGTGCTTAAAAAGGAAATACTATGGAGAGCTACAACTGATTGAATCGCATCGAATTGTCTCCAATTGTCCACCAGAAATGAAATGTATCCTTTCCCTTACAATTTTTGACAAACAAAAAACAAATCTTTGCTACTTCGCCTACACGATATTCCGAGCGATTTAACAATTGCCGTAGTAAAGCAAAGAGATCAGTATCGCGAAGGCATAATAGGCAAGAAGAAAAATACACAACTGCAATGAGTAGCAGCACCTGCCCGAGGCGCCTGCGCACAGTTCAAATGCTGTAGCACGATCATTAGTTCCACTCGTATTTGCTTTATGATTTTGTTATTTTTGTTATTGTAGCAATTATTGTATTGCTATGTACATGCTTTGCTCTAAATACTCATACTATCAGCTAGCGCTTCATCTTTGTATACTTTGCATTCGCACGCAATCTCTGTGCGGCGACCAAAAGGATCCTGGTTCGTCTACCACGATCGCCAGCGGCATTTGTAGAAGAGATACGCAGATGCGAACAAAAGGTTGATCGGTATGAGGTAGTGAAAGTAAAGAAAGGCGAAAGATTTCTGCGTTTTCTACTTCTTCGTTGTGTCGGAATTGCAACTGCAATTGACGTAATTATTGCTTTAGATGAAGTTGTGGATAAGAAAGAAGAGTGGTAGTTGTGTATACCTTTATTTTAAAATTTTTGCTACTTCTATATTTAGTTTTTAGCTCAGAGCCTACGCTACTTTAGTGATTTATATAGATTTCTTAAAGCTGACGCTGTCGCTGACCCGTTTGTTGACATTTTATGGGTTCATTGAACTTTTTGTTTACATTTAGCGAAGTTCACAACCGTTGCTTACATTTAGCCATGTCCACAACTTGTGTTAACATTTAGGGTCTCTGATCCGGTTGTTTACATTTTATGGGGTCTATAAACCCTTTGTTTACATTTTATGGGATCAGTGGTCTTTTTGTTTACATTTAGCCAAATCCACAACCTTTGTTTTCGTTTGAGGTCAGTAACCTTTTTGTTGTTTAGATTTAGCCAAGTCTACAACCTTTGTTCACATTTGAGGTCAGTAACCCTTTCGTTTACATTTCAAGGGTTCAATGGCCCCTTTGCTTACATTTCATGGGTTCAATGGCCTCTTTACTTACATTTTATGGGACCGCTGACTCGTTTGTTTACATTTTGCCGAGGTTAGTGAACCCTCTGTTTACATTTATAGGGTCAAGAACAGGTTTGGGTACATTTTATGGTGCCAATGAAATTTTTGTTTACATTCATAATGAATATAAAATTTCGAACTTCATTTTCTCCTCGATGAAATGAAAAAAACCTGTCCTAAAAATTCTACAAACTGTCTTAGGAAGTTCGAAACTTCAGGATCCACTGTTTGTTGCACGAATATACCAGCTATAGATATCAAAAATTGTCTAGGATACTTCATTACTAGTCATGGATCTCATTTTAAGGCAGAAGTTTTCTATTGGGTTAAAGCTTTTCGAACCAAAAGATCCTTTGTCATGCAAGATTATATAAAAATACGAGCTGTACTTCTGTCAAAATCTTTAAGATAGTTCATCGTTTTAATTAAATCTTCAAGTGGATGGTTTGATTTCTTAATATTATTAGCCGAATATCAGCAGAGGAAGGGGAAGACCTCAACTGCCTTATTCAGTTGGTACCTCGTTCATGAGGATTTTCTATTCAATATCAATTGCTGATCTCCCCTTTAAACGTTAGAAAGGACCGTGAGTTGTAGAATAGAGCCAGTGAAAGTCGCAAAGTTCATCGTTAGTCTTCAGCTTTCCATTCAGTGGGATCTCGTAAAGCTAAAGTCACAAGTGTTGATGAAGAAAATCCGCTGTTGCGGCGGAAAATATTTCTTAGATAATGTTGACTGATGTTGCCGAGTTGACAGTTCTTGGACAGTCCAGCTGGAAATTTGGGTACGTTCCGGCTATGTAGATCCAACTGACGTGGCTTAAATTGTTAATGGACTAATGCTGAGATATCAGTGAGTTCTTAAATAGAAGTAGCCTGAGTTAAGAATATTTCCCTGATAATGTTGACTGATGTTGCCGAGTTGACAGTTCTTGGATAGTCCGGCTGGAAATTTCGGTTCGTTCCGCTTATGTAGACCCAACTGACGTGGCTTAAGTTGTTGGTGGGCTAATGTTGAGACATCAATGAGTTCTTAAACAGAAATCGACTGAGTAAACAAAGCAAAATTAATCACGAACTTAGGACTCCTGAGTTACTTTGTCTGAAACTTCATAAATTCGCTTATTCAACGCGAAAATTAGCATTTTCTGAGGGTACGTTTAGTCAATTGGATCTTATACCAGTGTTAACTGTAGAAAATCGTAAAGTAAAAGTGCGGGAAAGATGAAGTTGCTGTATTGTCAATTCGTGTTCGGAATGCAGATGACAAGATCGCACACTTTAAAATATAAATTCGGGTCTGTTGGTATCCACATATCTAGGTTCGACCATCTAGGGTAGATTTATATAGATTTTACCATCTTGCGAAGCATGCTTTCCTAATCGCACTCGATTTCTTCGAATATATGCCTCAGCTGTGTGATTTGAGTTTCCTTGGCTTGCCAGCTCGGCGAGCTCCAGTTTGCTGCGCTTCAAGGCGCTGCCCCTTCAATCACAGTAATTGGCCGTTCAAGGCAGCGCTCAAGTGTGCTTCAACCAGCAAAATGGAAGCTGTAAAATTATTTATTAATTACGAGTGATTTTTGTATATGCGTACTACGCAGCAGAGTCTTGTTGGTGGACCGAGGTCCCACATTATTTTTTAGTATTTTCACTATACTCTTTCAGACAAAGTTCAGCAAATCAATCGATCGCCACTTGCGTTTAAGTGACATCCATTCCACCCACGCGCCGCACTTTCATTTGACCAGCGTTGCCACATGCTACACCCCCACCCCACGCTGGTTTGATTAGTTAGCTGCAGTCTTGTTAGCATAATTACGTCTCTTATTGCATTGCGAAATAATTATTGAAATTAAATACTCAACGTGAGGAGTCGTCAGCGCAATTATGCGCCAGCCATTGCCAATGCGGCCACTTCAACTTTTGTGCAACACGAATAAGCGGCGACCAAATTAGTGCGCTGTCGAGTGTGCAAAATGAAAACACAAGACGTCGGCACCGGCGGTTGAGTGGGACGCAGTGAAAAGCATCGATTTGAATGGCGCACACTTGTGAGGCGAACGAAAAGAAGTGAAACGAGGGAAGTAACACGGAAAATGGAAAATACTTGAGTTTGCTGCTGTGCGACCACCGCTTCGCACGCCCACAAAATCACTTCATTTCCGTCCAGGTGCACCGACACACGAGCCACCAATACCGATCTACAAGCAGCAGCGGCAAAGCCACCAAGCTTTACTCTTGCTCTACCTTCAACCTCCGAATTCTCTCCACCTCCAACCTGCGCTCTCTCTCCACTTACAACCTGCGCTTCCTCTCCACCTATAACCTCCACTCTCTCCTTACCGTCCGCGCCGGCAGTTGGTTCCAGTGGCGCATTGGGCGCGCCTTTTGTGTCAATTTTTCAAATTAATTGGAGCTGTTGACATTTTTTCCGCTTCACATTTTCTACCCACATTGAGTTCGCCGCAGCTTTTTTCTTCTCCTTCTTTCTTTAAATGTTTTTTTTTCTCATTATTGTGCTGCGCTTTGCCTTCCTCGCCTCGCCTATATACGGCACGAGCTGATGACTGTGACACCAAGCACACGCCTGCAGTCGGAGACATCAACGTCATTGGTGCTTTGAAACGCTGTGGCTCGGAAAGCTTTCAAAGCAAAGTCGATGTTATAAAAAAGAAAGCTGTAAAAAACAAAATCATTACTCAGCGAAACATCAAATGAAAGCGCATTTCAATGAATGACAAAGAAAAATAGAAAATGAGAAATTTTTAGAAAACAAAAACTGGAAAAAAATGCACAAAAAGCTCCATAGAAATTAGAATAGGCAAATATGGTATCAAGCAAGCTGGCTGAGAAAGTTGAATTGGCACTTCACTTCGTTGACGCAGGGTTGCATGTGCTTGTGTGTGTGGACGAAGTGACTTTTGTCGCTTAGGCGGTGACATGTATTTCAATTTATTTAATGAGTCGCAGCGCGAACAATGGACCAGCACACTAAAATGTACAGGTTTTTAGGAAAGTCAATGGGACGAAGTTGTGGTGGAAACTTGGTAAAGTAGCAGACCGATGTGGCTTTACTCACTGGTTGATTTGAAAAAGGTCGTCATAGAATTCAAACCGAATCTTTTAGAATTTTGAATCACACAAAAGACATGCTAAATTTGGACAATACCTAGGAAACTGCCGTATCTACATAGGCTCCAAGTGTGAAGTAGAGGACCGACGGAGTTTACTCGCTAGTTGATACAAAAAGAACGTCAGAAAATGTGGACCAAACATCTCAAACTTGAAGACCGTTCAAAAGACTCTCTACATACTAAGAGCTCATAAAAAACTTTCCAAGTGGGCTCGAAGTCTCTGACGAATAGAAAATAAAACACCTAAGAAATAGCTGTAATTTCACCCAACAGAACTTCATCCTTTCGGCTGGTAGAACAGAACCGTCCGAACTCTTATCTACAATGCTGAAAATTTTAATAGGAAGAAGGTAAAATTCATTTGGACGACTCCAGATATTTTCTTCCAATATTTGTCGAGTTTTAACTAAAAATAGTTTACTAGGCCGACCGTGGAACCATAGCCAAGCTCTACTTCTCATTTAACGTTCGAAGATGGCGCCTAAGTCTAGTGAAGCTTCGTCTAAAACTTCCCGGAAAATATATTTCTTAAACATGAAGAATATTTCGAGAAGGTTTTAGAATTCTTAGACACAGATCGAGTACTTTGCGAAATAGAACTGATATTGTATTCACCAAGTCTACTCAAATTCATATGAAGAGGGCTGAACGCTTTTACCCGCTTGTTCTTTAATGGTATATAGAGTAGGTAGGAAGATTGTCGAAATCTCCTTTTACCAGATCAAAGGCAAATAAAGTTCAATCTAATTAGACTGTAGGAAGTTCGTTAGGTCTATCAAATATCCTAGCCGCATTCAGACCTTATACCGATCTTCAGTAGCTCATCTAGAAAAATCTATTTCTGAAATATATGAAATATTCGAAAGGGATTTGGAGTTTTTTGATCCAGATTGACGTTTTTTTTTTTTGATACATAAAGTCGACTCAATACATATTCAGAGAGCTCTTTTCCCGCTTTTGGAAAGAAGATAAAGTTTAATCAAATTAGACTGTAAGATATCCGGTAGGACCTTCAAATATATTATACTTGCCGATTATGAAATATTCGGAAAGGAATTAGAGATCTTTGACCCGGGTAGAACGGATTTTTGATGCACCAAGTCTACCCAATTTCTGTGGAGAGAAAAAAGTTATGTTTCACCATCCCGGAGGTTTCCTTTCAGCAGATCTAGGGCAAATAAAGTTAAATAAAAATACGCCGTAGGGAGTTCGGTGGGTTTATAAGCTTCTTGTCGCATTTGGACCCTATAGTGATCTCCAGAAGCTACTACGTTCTCTATATTTCCATACAAAAACTATTTTTTGGGATAAGATGAACTCAGTACAATCTCAAAGCCTCAGTCTCAGTTTCTAAATTCAAAGATGGTAGCTTTTAGGCATCGGTGGAAGCTTGAATTCCTTAAAGGTATACGGGTTTCATAAGGAGAGTGGATCTGAGTTACGTGAAATTGATTACCGAGATTTTTAATCCAAGGGTTCAAGAGTTAGGGAGTGTCAATGGAGATAACCTTCGTTGTTTTTAAACATTGTTTGTTCTATATATAATCTTCAAGGTCGAGCTGTCTGCAGATAGGACACAGTGCTGTTCTAATACAAGTCGAAGCAAAATTTTGTAGGAAAAGTGGGCGAGAACTATTTGTTTTGCAAGGGTTAAAGTAGTTGGAGTTAATTCGAGAAAAGAAAGTCTCTTCTACGCCGATATCCAGTGGTTGGTATCACTTGGTATATAATATACTAGTATGTATGTATATATGCTGAAACTCTTTATTCAGATCTTATACATAGAATCCGCAGATTTTGAACCTTTACCTAATATATGGCATCCTCCGGGAAAGAAAAATGGAGTTCGAAAAATATATTTTTATTTTGTCGCCTTCGACATCTTATTAGCACACTGTGCCACATCCGTACCTAAGTCGCCATGTCACCAAATTGTCAACTAACCAATCGACAAACAAGACACTTCGACCACCAACCAACACACAAGCCCAGCCAATGTGCCTGACAGTCTAACGGATTAGTCAACCTAAGCAACCCTCAAATGAGTTTCCGCACTTAGAGGAACATAAGTATGTGTGTGTATGCGTGCATACATATGTATGTATTTGGTGAGAAGTGAGGAAAAAATGTCGGCGCCATGCTTAAAATGTGGGCAGGCGTTTATGAAGTGCTTGGGGAACCGTTTTTTGAATATTTTCGGAAAAAATTCTGATTATGTAAGTAGGGTTTGGGAAAAATGCGCATTTACTTAAGTGTTTTAATTAAATATGGCTTAGATATTAATAATTTTTGTAAAAGAAGCAAGATTTTTAAAGAAAAATCAGTTGAAGTAGTAAAACTTAAGTAAAAGCTTAAGTACTTAAGAAAATTACTTCGGAAAGTGTGCGAATTTGCTAGAAAAATTTAGAGTATGAAAGAAATAGAATTTATTAAGAATTTCACAGAAGAAGCAATATTTTTTAAAGAAATAGTTGTTGCAATAGCAAAAACTTAAGTAAAACTATGTTACTTAGGAAAATTAGTTTTGAAAATATGTGAGTTTATTTGTGGATATGCAGTAAAAAACGTTAGATATTGATGATTTTTCGGGAAGAAGCAACATTTTTAAAGAAATAACAGTTTCAATAATGAAAACTTAAATAAATACTTACGTGCTTAGGAAAATTATTTGAGTATTTCAAATTTATTTACATTATGTATGCAATACTTTGAAAAATTTTGCATTTGCTTAGTTATTTAATGCAAGTACTTAAGTAAATGCTTATGTACTTATGAATTTACTTAACTAAATAAGTTTGATTAATTCGCTTCCAATTCTTTAAAAAATATTTCAAATAATTATTTTATATAGAGACTTAAGTAAATGCTTATGCACTTGGGTTAATTGCAAAAGTATTAGTAAAATAATTTCTAAAATTTTCTCAAGAAAAATAGTTTCTTCTAATTGACGTAAATGTAACTTAAATAATTCCGTAACGTACTTAATGCTTATTGACATGCTTATGTACTTATGAAATTACTTAAGTATACATATCTGATTAAATCGTAAGCGCATGCAGTACTTACAAAAATAAAAAATTTTTTTTTACCTAATTTTTTTTATATGGAGACTTGAGTAAATGCTTATGTACTTGGGAAAATTACTTAAGTATTTTTGTTTGGTTTAAATTAGTGAATGAATTTCGAAAATTTTCTCTGTAAAAATATATATTTCGTTGTAATTTACTTAAATTTAGCTTAAGTAATTGCGGTACTTAAGTGTTTCATTAACTTATTTAATTATAATTATTATAATTAATTATTATTACTTATGTTTCATTTAGAAAATGCTATATTTTTTAGGAATAATAGTAGCTTCATGTGTTGAAACTTAAGCAAATGCTTATGTACTTAAGAAAATTACTTAAGTTTTTACGATTTATTTAAGTTTTGCAACAAAACTTTGAAAATGTTTGCTTTTGCTTAAATATTTTGTATGTGTACTTAAGTAAATGCTTAGGTACTTTTGAAAATTACTTAAGTATTTTTTAATTAATTTACATAAATTTGATGAAATTTCAAGTAAAACAATGTTGCTGTAATTTATGTAAATTTTTCATAAGTAAGCGCGATACTTAAGGGTTTTTCGCAGTAATTTGTATTTTTTGTTGCTTATATACATATGTATGTATATGTATCTGTTAAGTAATAACTAAATTTTTTATAAACAATCAGTATGCTTTTTTTAAATAAGTTTACTTAAGTAAATACTTTACATACTTATGTAAGAAAGATCAAATTCAAGTCCTTATGTAGAAAACACTTTTATTTGACGAGATATCTTAACGAATTTCGACACGGATTCTTATCTTAGACCGCCGTAAAATATCCAAAGAAATTCTTCAGATTGGAACACTATAGCATATAGTTGCCATACAAACTGAACGATTAAAATCTAGATAAATTCCTTTTCATACCATTTTGTGTCATAACAATGCGGCTGTGAAGGGTATTATAGCTTCACTGTAGCAAAAGTTAACGTTTTTCCGTGTGTATAGTGAAAAAATTATTTTTTATTTTCAAAATCATGCCCATAACTCTGTTTACTTATGATTTTGCTTATGTACTTAAGTGCATATGTTATTTACTTAAGCAAATTTTTTCAAATATATTTTTTTTTGTCATATTTAACCATAGAAATGATGCATTTTATCGCATTGCATATGCATCTGCTTAAGTACTTAAGCACTTAAGTTCACCACTTAAGCACTTCTTCGAAAATGATTCAAACGTGCTTAAAATATTATAAATTACGCCACGCACAGCAAAAAATTTCAATATCCAGCAGTTACTTAAGTAAATGCTTAAGTAATTATAAGTGCGCTAATTGGCAACACGCCCTCATCTATGTCAAATGGTTGGCAATACTTGAACTTTGACCTGTCAGGCGCAGTAAATATGCACAAAGCTGATGACTTAGCGGCAACATTAAGGAATTAGAAAAACACAACTTAGCAAAACAGAAAACTCTTACAAATTAGTGACTTAGCATATGTTGTAAGTGATTGCAGCATGCCACATATTAGTGCTGCAACGCCAGTTCTGCGCTTTGTGCCACATATTTGGCATCTGGGGGAAGAAAGTATGAAATATGCTTGAGATGTTGTTGTTGTTATATTTTTTTCTTGTTGTTGTAATTTTTTCTATTTTTTTGTAGTTGTTGTAATTTTATTTTTTTATATTTTTTGTTATGTGGTTTTTGTAATTTTTATGTTGTTGTTGCTGTTGTTGTTATTATTGTTGTCGTAATTTGCATGCGCACTCGAGCAGCTGCTGCCTGCGCAAGCGAAAGAAAACAAAAATCCTCTGTAATTAGAAAATGACATGTAGCGCATTCGAGTGTAAGTACCCATGCATTTAAGCATTTACCTAAGTACGGATACATACATAAGTGCATACTACATATGTGGAAGACACGAGTCACAATATTTTTTTTACTAACACATACAGTGAAAGTCGCTGGGGTCTCTGGGGTGTTAGACATATGTATGTACATACATACATACACACTCCCAAGCACTCAAGTCTGCTTATAAGCACACATGCATCAATATGGCCCACATCAATTTTTTAGCGCTTGCATTGACAAAGTCCTTCGTTTTCTCCCTGCCATTTTCTATACATAAAACCCGTTATGTAGTATGTGTGGATTTTTTTTTTCGGTCGCCTTTGTTGCTTGCGCTCAACTCTTCAGCGCTTTTGCTGGGCTTATGGTTTGCCAGCGTCGGTCCTAATGATGTTGTTGTCATTGCACTCGAGCCTGTCAAGCATGCTGATGAAAGCCTATGACAATTGTGAGCACTCCGCTTGGCTTAAGCCGTAAGCCCGTAGGGGTTGTGTGAAGTGCGGACGTGTGTGTGTGTGTGTGAAAAGGAATATTTTTTAATGAAAAATCAAGGAAATTGTAGATTAAAATTCATTGAAGAAATGTTTTAGCCTTGTTAATGCAAAATTGAGGCAAGTTCCGAAGAAGGTCTGTTGTTATGCCGAGTCCAACAGCTTGTGTCGACTAAAACCTTCTGGATTTGATGTTCCGAAGCTCCAATATACAAATTTCTTACCTAAATTTCGGTGACCGAAGCTCAGAAGGTGTCTTTATAACCTAAATTTCGGTGATCGAAGCTCAGAAGGTGTCTTTCTTACCGAAATTTAGGTGAGCGAAACTCAAGAGGTTTCTTTCTAACCGAAATTTAGGTAATCGAAGCTCAAGAGGTTTCTTTCTAACCGAGATTTAGTTGAGAGAAACTCAATCCTTACATTTCTAACCGAAATATAGGTGACCTAAGCTCAAAAGCTATATTTCTAACCGAAGTTTAGATTACCGTATCTCAAAAGGTGTCCCTTTCCACCCGAAATTTAGATGACTGAAGCTCAAGTCGTATCATTCTAACCGAAATCTAGGTGACCTTCGTTTTAGATGAAGCTGAATTTTTGAACAAAACTCGGAGAATTAGTTTTTCATTTTAAATATGCGGAGTTCTCTTCTGTTCATTCTCTTCCATATTTCCAAAGCTGACTAGTTTCCTTATTAACTTCCTCGTTTATATGAAAAAACTTTGTCTCTAACTTTCTAGGCCAGCATATAAGTATCAGAATATCCCCGATTCTGTATTTTATAAACAAAACATTTGATGATTAATCTAAAAAGCTTTAAGCAAAAAGGAGCTTAGCAACATTGTAGGGGTCATCACAGGGCACCTACCACTAAGATCGCGTCTTCAGAAAATGGGAAAAGTGAATTCGGCGGAATGCAGGGCATGCGCGGAGGATGAAGAGACGCTCTAGCATTATCTATGCGAATTCCCAGCTTTCAGTTGGATGAAAAGGGACATATTCCACGGCTTCCAATACTCCAACTTAAGAAACATTGGCAACTTGGGTGGAAAAGTATCGGGTTTTTTTTACGAAATTCTCTGAATTGTTGGATAAGGCTTCAATTGGTTACCTCCTGGGAATACAATGGGCCTAATGTTGGCCTGCGGTCCTCCCTTTTCACCCAACGAACCAAACTATTAATTTAAATTCTTGTGAAAACTGCATTCGGTTCCACTTAAAGTGGTAGTTCTAAAAATTAACAGCTTCATTTCTCGCTTCTGCAGTCAAAAACGAAACTTTTCATTCAAGCTCGAACCTCCTAACAAAATTTAGTTCGTTTTACTTAGAGAGATTACTTTTTATGACAGCATAATTATCCATAACCTCGTTCGAAGTCAAGAACTATAGAAATACCAATTATTTACATTTTTCCTTCCCTTGGAAGAACGTTCTTTCGTTTTTCACGAATGTAAACTCTGACTATCAGTTGAAAGTTCAAAGTTTTTTCCGATTTGGGTCTCTCCTCGACTGTATTTTCATCTAAACTCTTGTGAACATCCAATTTTCTTTGGTCTCATCCATTGCCAACGACTATAGAAATTTTAGGGTGAAGTTTGTAGAAGTAGCGTTGTCGTTTCATCTAAATTCACTTGTTGATCTAATGTGCTCCTGTGTTAGCTGGAGACAACTATAAATATCATACACCGCTCACATCTCCTTCTATTGTTGTTTCGAAGGCAAAAACGGATTCCTGTTGTAACCGATAGAAGGTATTATGGTATACATATTTCCTAAGTCGTTCCGGTATCTTCTTAACCTAAATTTAACTAATAAATTCTCGGGTTTCTATCCCAGCTGAATGTGTATACTAATAATCTAGCATTTTTATCTCTTGTTTCTTAATTTGAGATTTCGAAAACTGAGCTGGTCTTGTTTCAACCTAATTTCATCGAGAGACTGTTGGATTGGCTTTAAACGACAGTCTAAAAACTTTTAAATTTGAGGAAAATAGGAATTTTAATTGCAGTCGGACCTTTCACCCGTCCGGCTTCAGAGATTTTTTTCATAAAGTCTTATAAACTTTGCCTGACTCGTAGTGAGTTGAAAGAGCTCCATAAGCCTGGCTTTTATCGAGTTATTCCTTATATTTTTGTTCAGTTTGCCTTTCCTTCGGAATCTCAGATTTATTTTCCAAAATCCAGACTCTTGGACTCAATTAATCGATTAGATTACCTTGGCTTAGGTAGTGGCTTTCATAGAACCTAAATATTAATGGCGTTAGTTTGAAGTAATCGCCAAGAATCGCCATGTTTCAAGTTCGACATTACTACATCAGTTATAGCTGTAAAAGAGATCTCAATCTGTGTTTTCAAAGAGCCAGTATAAGCGATTGCGGATGGACTTATTACCTTATATTTCCATTTACTGCTTCCTGACCTAACTGAGGGATCTGCTGTTCTTGCTTTATCTCAACTGAACCCAAACTGCTTCGTTGCCTTACAAATATGTTGATTAATCGAATTGTTGATATCCCTTTAAATTGTGAGTTATCCTCTCATTGTTTTGGCTGACCTCTGTACTATTGACTCCGCTTCGTATGCCTTTCAGTCTTCGATAACTTTGGAGCCTTCCACTTCATAACGATATTACTGTGGTTCGAAATACAAACGACGGGTTTGTTGGGCCGTTCCCAAGGCTGTCGCTGTAACGAAGACGGAATGGGTGGATCTACATACACAAATCTTTGAGATTAGATTATCATATGTACTTTTCAAGTTGTATTTTCTGAAAGTTTATGATTGTTTTTTTTAAGTTAGACAATGACTTCTTTAATATAGTAGCCTTATAAGCTAGCCATACTCGCAAGTTTCATTCCTATTTCGTCTCACAGCAGTCAGTCTTACTTTGATTACTTATTATCCGCCATACTTACGTCAATGACAACAATAAAAAACATATAGCTGTCAGCTTCTTGTCATGATTTCACTGCAGCTTGCCTTCTTTTGCGCAAGTTTTCTTCTTTTTTTGGAATATTTTTCATGAATTTCTTTCAACAAATTCTTAGATTTTCAATATGTCTTTGTTGAAAAGTTCTGCGCCTCTTTTGGGCTTACTTTGCGCTACTTTTGTGTAATAAAAATACAAAACCAAGCGTGAAGAAAGCGAAAAATAAAAAACAAATGTGAGAAGTTAGTAAATGTGGACGGCGTGTGGGAAGAATAAGCTTGAAAAGGCGGGTATACATACATATATTTATGTGTTCAGGGTTTCAAACACATTTAGAAACTTATACATACATATGTATGTAAGTATGTTTTTCGATATGTATCTGTCTATTTCTTCAAGTATGTCTGGTCTTTTTCTTTTGCTTGCTTTCTTGACATTATTTTTCCTGCACCCAAGAAAACGCTGTCATTCAGCTGTGGCAGCCTGAGTTTATGTCACTTTAAAATGAGCTTGTGAATAAAGGAACTGAGTTCGCTGACGTATTGTGTTTTCAGACACAGAAGTATCTTCAAGAAATTGAAAAAAAAAATAAATAAAATAAAAATAAGTTAAAAAAATAGCAGTAAAATCAATAAGCGCTTGAAATTTTAGGTTAGTTTGAGTCACGTACGTTCCTTTACTGCAGTATATCAAATAAAATTCGCTGTTGAAGTATGAGATCTCGGTTTTGACGAACAAAATTGTATTAAAAGACTATACGTCTTAAAGGTGGGTTTAATTGGTTGAAAGAGGAGACAAAGGATCGCCAGACTGCACTGAGGCCATCATTCAGCAAATTGTGCTCAAAAGACTACTGACAAAAACACGCTGGTTGCAACCGACAGACTTATATTTGACGAGCCTAAAGGTCTGATAATATCAAGAAATTGACTAGTGATGAGCTCCAAAGTTATTGGTTGATGTATTCACGAAAGGCTGAAATGTGTAGTGGCTGAAATATGTGCGTGTACTGAACCCGGATGTGGTACTTCGAGACCATTAAGGGGGCATTCTAGTCTAGAAATCAATTTTTGGGCAGTTTTTTGAATTTTATTTAAAAAAAAAAAACAAAAAATATTTTTACCATCTACTTTTTTATGGTGTTTTTATTGATATCTTAAGAATACAGAAAAAAAAATTTTACAAAAAAATATTAAAAATTAAAATAATTAGAGGGGGGAGGGGGGGGAGAGACAGGTGTAAAAAAATAGCGCATCCTGGTGACATTGATCCTGACTCTCCTGGTGGTCTGAAAACAAAAATCAAAAGAAATTCTTAATCAGTAAGGATGCTGTCATACTCCCTACCTCAGGGAACACGAAAAATTTTTTTTTTTGAAAAATGGCGACTGCCTGAAAATAAAAATAATTTTTGACGCTTTTTTTTTGAAATTCCTGATTTTTTTTTAAATATTAAAAACAAAAACACAATGCTGGTAGGAACGATAAAGGATTATATAAAGAAGGTTGACACAAAATTTCAAGTAAATCGGTTGTATAGAACTTGAGATAATGCCGGTACCGTGTGGAAAAAAGTTGTTTCGAGAAAAACGCGTCTAAAAAAGTGAGTCTACCTACCTACCGGGCTAGGTACAGCGTCACTAAAGTAACTGTAGCTCTTCAAATAATTTTAATTTTTAAAAATCCTTCGGAGGATATGTTCTTAATGGTCTAAACTTTAAATATTTGAAAAAAAAATCGAATTTTTCAAAATTCTAGAGTAGAATATACGTACCCCCCTAAACCGTTTGACAATAGTACAAGGAGAATCAAATTCATCTACGCCTCTTGCTTCATAATGCTCCTTGATGGTCCTCATAGTTTTTTTTTCATTTTTCGTTTTTTTACCTAGTGCAAGGCGAATTTTATTCTTCCATGCCTCTTCCTTCTTAATTTTCCTTGACGAGCTTTTTTTTATTTTTCGTCAATGAATCAAGGTTTCCACAGCAGATGATTTCTTTGCTGATTATTCTTAAGTTCTATACACTGACTGATTTTGTCTTTGTGAAAAAGTGGTCTTTTTCCTTTACTTTGTTCGAGTAATTTACAAGTAGAATACATTCCAGCAAATTTTTGTGTCGCCTTCGTAAAGCCCAGTTTCTTTCTTCTCGGAACAAACTGCTTCCCATAAATTTCAATAATTTCTCGTAGTTCGGATAAATTCGTATTTTTACCGACACTGCTATGATCACCATATTTATTTTGAAGAACAAGTGTTCTGTCAAACTTGCGATCCCTTAGCAATTCTGGAGCTGGAGAGTTTATTTCTGTTCTTAGACACTTAGGAATACCTCTGCATTACCTTAAGAGTCAAGGTTTGTTCTGACACTGACTCGAAAGTTTTTCTCTTTACCTTGGTCGCTTTACTTTAAGATATTTTAAATTATCTCGGCGTCGAATAAGAAAGCGCCGTCGCTAGCTTTCCCGTCTCATTATAGTAAAATTCTTAAATCAAAGCAACGATTTTGTTTGATTGATTTTTCTTGGCGCATTTTATAAATGTTTATTTGTCTATGACGCCAGGCGTCTCTCAAAAGTCGAGGCTATCGAGTTCTTTATAGGTATTTCATGGTACATCTTCAACTTTTATAGCCTGTGGGTTATCTTTCTGAGTATAATTAATTAGATAGAAGCACGTTTTTTGAAACCCTCGAACTCTATTCTCATAAAAAAGTTTCTAGGTACAATGTAGCTTCAGACTTGTAGTATAATTAGTGATTTAGTAGAACTAATATGACTTCTGGAGGACAGTATCTCTCTTTCGAAGCTGCTTTGATATTTTCTTTGAGGGTTTTTTTTCACTTGAGGGGTCCTAAACCCAGCTCACAACCCTGTGGAGAGCTGTTTCGCCTTCTTACTTTAGCTCGCCTTCAAGTGAATGTTTTTGGCTACCCAGAGCGTACTTGGTCTAAGACCGGAAGTAGTGAGCTTCTTGAGCCATATGTAAAATAATCGTTTCTGGCCACTCCCAAGTGTGTGGCACTAAGACAACTTTCCTCACTTGCGTGAACTACTACACATGGTTCCAAATTTGACTTCTGGCGATCTTCTCAAGTCTATAGAAGCCTTTTTAGGTAGTTCATTCTGTGCGGACGAAGTCTTCGGAACTTCTTTTTGTGAGCTTCGATCTAAGTGAAGAGGTACATTGGAATCCGTTGACTTGGAGGTCTGATCACATTAAATTATTGAGCCCAATTTCATATTCTAAAAGCGTTTTTGTTATGATTCCCCAGAGTGGCTTATGAAGAATGCTGAAAAATGCTAAAATATCGAAATGCTGCGTAGAATGTTCTCCAAAGTGGCAGATTTCAGGGTTGCCAGCTAAATTAAGTAGTTATCCAATTATGAGCTCATAGAATGCCGTCGGAAATTTGCTAAGTACCAAATATCGCGGAGAGACTGGTCTGCAACAACAACAGGGGTGTGTTATTCATTACAACAACAATAAAAGAAGTGAAGCTTGTTTGCATTGGGAGTGACAGCCTGGCAAATGCGGCCATATTTAATTTTTAATTTCACATTCTTCACAGCGCTTAGGGTGCTAAAGACCTTATTTAAATACCTTCTGGCTATATGTCCGGGTAGGCATGTGTGTGTCATAAATATTTACGGCTGTAAATGCAAATATCCGCATATCAATTGTCAAAGGATTTACTGAAGCGTCACTTAACGCCGCCACCACCGACCGCTCACGCTGCGGATGGCGCGTACGAAGGCGTAAACAATGTGCTAACAAGCGCACCACGGTCTCAACTTAACGGTGTCTATTACGGATTAGTGTATTGCGCATATTTAACTGTACACAGCGATGGTTGCCAAAGTTATTTGTTGCGAAGAAAAGGGTCCTTTCCGCCCTTATTGGTCGCTTATGTACTTAAGAGTGTCTATATGGCATAGAAGTGTGGGTAAATGTGCTGATGTATGTGTGTATATATGTTTGTAGTAAATATGTACCGCGTACTTCTCATCGGACTAACGGAAATCAAACAGACAGGCCTAGTGAGCCAAGCGGAAAAATAATGAAAACACATTTGTAAATGACGCAACAAAAGGCAGATCAGATTTGATACAAACGTATACAAATATACATACACACACATATATATATATATATATATGAGATATATATATATATACTTAAGTACATGCCGCAGTCATTCAGAAAATCGTAATCTGTTACGTTGTGATGATGTTTTGAGGCTAAACATAGACTGTCCGCCGTTGAAAAATAGTTTTCTTGTGCTCGTTGTTGCTTCTTCGTCTACTTTGAGATTATACGATTTGGAGCTATAATTATTACAGAAAGTTCCCCTGGGATGGAAGCCAGTTGAGAGATTTACATATGAACCTCAAGTTTCAGAAATCAAAAGAAAAATGCTGGTCGGAACGCGGGAAAAAAAGAGACTCATGGACCCCAAGTTCCAGAAATCAAAGGAAAAATGCTTGGCTGAACTCCGGGTCCTTAAATTCGGCAAAGACCGTCTGAATGACTCTTATGAGAGCATTTAATATGGATTGACGCCATTGTGGATTTGACATATACCACCGGATAAACTGGAAAAAAGCTCTTATTCCGACAGAGCGGGTCTTTTTAATCCGATTATTATGATATTGACGTTATCGTACAGTTAAAATTTTCCTCCGTGACGGTGGTAGGCGTTAAGTGAACTTTGCTTATATTAAAATTCTTAAGTAATCCTTTTCTACGTCAAGTTTCAACATTCATAAGATCAATATTCGTAAGTTTGAACCATTATCCTTGCGATATCGAGCCGGGGATAAAAAGTTCCAACATTTTCAGAAGCCAAGAATTGATTTTTATTTACAAAAATCTGGCAATCAAAGCCTGCAATGAGGTTCCGCTGGTTTCGTTTCGAGCACGATTTCGTGAAGTAAATTTTCTAACTTTGCAAGGCTGCCTTGGCACCTTATTTCTGAATCAGGATGGCTGAGGTTCGATAGTTGGAAATCATCTCATCCTTCATCTTTTCCTAAAAAGGAATGTTCAAGCATTTTTGCGTATTTATTAATAAAGCATCGAAGTGGGATCCATTATCTACACGACATCGAGCCGCGGTCAGTCCCAACGCTTTTAGTGTTTGAGGCACCAAATCTCAATTTTTGTATGCAAAAACCTGACAAACCGTATACTAAATCTTCATTTTGAATAAAAGACTATTCGATAATTCTTTAATGTCGGTTTCCGTTTAATCTTAGAAATCAAATACGTTTTTCTCCGGATAGAAAGTTTATAACCCAGAATAATAAATTTGGAAAAAGCATTCCGAATTGTTGTGAAGGAACTTCACGAACAACAAATAATCTACCTGGAGAGCTGAGGATTTAACTTCTGAAAGCCCTCCACCGCCGAAACCAGAAGAAATCGGTATAGTTTGTCTAAATTGGTGGCTTAATATTGAAATGAGTAGAGCAATGTACGTTCTCAGTTCATGGGTCGACAATACTGGGAGGGAAGACAGGTACTTCCAAGAAATTTGGCATTACCAACGGCTATTTCAAGGGTATCGGCATATTAGTTTCGAGGAATTGCGCATCGAAAGTTCTTAAAGAGGACTCATTGAGCGGAATTGCTAGTTAAGTAGAAGTTCTCTGAACAGAAGCCGTGACAAGAGATTGCTTCAAACAAACCCAGCGCCAGATAAACTGGAATTTTCTTTGGCCTAAAGACACGGCTAGATCGTTCAAAACAAAAAAAGAGGGGAAGTGAGCTTTGAAACAGAAGGCGGTATTTCCTTGAGGTATTTGCTGACTCGAACAGCCAATTAAGGAAGGAATTTCCACTGAATACCTTGAAGGAGGCAAAAAGCAACATGAGCTTTCTTGTATTATTCCTCTTGCAACGAAACCAAATAACGATTAGGCGATATAGAATGGGTAAGCAAGGCTCTGAACTCTGACTCTTCCTGAGCATGCGAGTTTCAGACCCCTGCAGATGATCTCAAAGTTGATTGAATTAGAAAGCAGTTATGAGTGTAATTTACTGAGTCAACTTCTTACGGGGAGTTAATGAATCAAATGCAGATAATATTTTCTTTAACTTCTTGGAATCTGATCTTAAACTTTCCAGTTAAAATATGCAATTGTGAGTAAGAAATAAGGGAAGATATGGCTTAATGGAAGAAAATATCTTTCGATATATATTGATGTACTTTCATCGAGATTATCCAACGGTTAGCTCAGAAAACGCACTGTCTCGATAGGGTCGGACTATAGTGAGAGACACGCCAAACTGCTAATGGGAGGTTACAATCTGAAGAGGTTCAAAATTATAATGAACCTCCCAAGGAACAAACTCAGGCTACTGGTCGCATGGTACACTGGTCACTGCAGGCTGAACAGGCATCTGCATAGCATGGGCCTATCAGCTTGCGCCAGCTGTCGTTTCTGCGGCATGGAGCCTGAAACCCCGGAGCATCTGCTGTTTGACTGCCCAGCAGTTTGTAGACGCAGATCAAAGGCCCTTGGAGTGCTGTCTCCGGATAGGGATCGCATTGCCTCGCTACCGCCTGGAAGTCTGCTGGATTTTATCAATGGGCTGGGTCTAAGCGAGTCAATGTGAGTAAGGAGAGGGCACAATAGACCAAAGGTCGCAGTGCATTCCTCATCTGCATTCATTCATTCATAGTGAGAGCGGTGTCAGATATGTAGGACTATCAGGGCATGCAAAAAAGTGGTTAGTGTAATATGGGGACTCGTTTCACGCTGGATATATGTTTGTTATGTCAGCTGCCGAAGGGTTACTCTCGATTCTCGCGACAACTCGAGCTCTTGGTCTACGAAGTGTGGTGGTTTGGCTCCAAGTACCCCATTCACTGAGAAGGAGTCGGTTAAGGTGTTAATAGCTCCACTGTGACTGGCGGTCAATGCATGTCTGAAGTTTGTTGCGTCCGAAGTTAGTTGCGTCCGAAGTCGGCGTGTTGTTTTATGTCGTCAACATAGTTGAGGAAGGACCTCTTGATGCTCCATTTGAGTGGTTCCGATCCAAGCAGGAGACTACAGAGATGATTTCTGCGGAAGCACCCCAGCATACGGGCCTCACTGTGCAAGGGGTCCGTGGCTAGCGACTTGAGAATTTTGCTGCAGCTTTGTATTTTGGCAAAAATCACAGTCGTGTGGGGAGTAAAAGAGCACAGGCTGTCAGACTTAAAATCTTAGGCTTTTTGACGCCATCGACTGCAATATGAAGGTCAAGTATGCACACCTTCGTGCATCAGTGAATGTGATGGGTATGGATTTAGTCGGTGAGAGTATTACTTAGGTTTCGTGTAGCGAGGTGATAGAAATTTCCTCTTGTGTTTAAGGGAATTTCGAATTTCTCCTGCCCTAAAGCGTTACGCTAATTTGATGGTCCATGTATAAGTAAAGTCTCGTGTGAGTCATTAAAGCTTTAAGTTCCCAATCCACTTCACTCACTAGAAACTTTAAAACTTGCATTTAAATGCTACTATTTTTTAATCCAACTTAATTCTATAAATCCGTAATAAATGTACGGATGCTTCACTGATTCGCAAATACTTTTTGCATATTCGTAGGCGCTTAAAATAACTTCTAAATGCCCCGTGAATGGATTCGTTGCACTTCAACACGCTTTCAAATTGCATTTGAAATTCAAATTGAATATTTTTCGCTATTTTGCGGATTTCACTTGTTTATATATATGTATATATACAAATATTTATATATATTTATATACTGTGCGCTACTTTCCACCCACTAAAATATGCAACACGTTACGGTTATTGCTTGGCGCTTGCTTCGGATTCAAATTTGGCGCATAGAAATTTGGAAAAAGCGCAGGGCGGCGGCACTGAAAATACGCGCAATGTACTTGCTACAAAAAAAAAAAAAAAATGATCGAAACAACAAAAGTATTTCATAGAAATGCCGTGAAAATTCTAAAATGCGGATTTTCTAATATTCTCTAGATAAACCTGAAAACAATTGCATAGTAAAATCCATACGTCCAATGCAAACAATTTGGATATAGAAAAAATATATTTCCCAAAAAGAAACACAAAACCGCGATAGGCTTAGAAATGGCGTTGCCAGAGTTTGCGTTGCAGGAGAGAGTACATTTTTGTGCTAAAAATCGAAATTAGAGTTGAAAGTGGTATGAGAAAGAACTTGTTCTGGAATGAGAAAGCGCTAGTTGTATATGCACATATGTAATATTGCCTAATCGTTCTTCTGAGTTGAAGATTATGCAACTCTGTGCCTGCTTTCCCCTATTTTCCTCGGGATATCTCCACAATTTTCTCCAAATTTTTATTTCGTTTTTAACTGCCGACTTAAATTGCGGCTCGAGAACTTATTCTTGACAACTTAAGGTTTTAGAAAACAATTATGTCGCATAGAGGATGCTTAAAATGGTTCAAAAGTTTTGAAATTTTCAGCGAAAAACATCTTTCTTTACCCCGAATATGTTGGTTAGGATCTTACTGTATAAATAAATCCCAATATCGTGTTGAAGTACTGAAAAGTATTCGCGACTGTGGCCATCAGCTAGTAACACAAGCTGAACCCGTAAGTTGGACTAACTATTTAGGCCTCCTAAACTCAACTGTTGAATCTGCTCTCCAGTAGGGTTCGGAAGATCACTAATAAAGACATACCGGTTAGTGTCATGCGCAAATGTTTAGAGACCTTTCCCTTATAGATTGTGTTTTATGAACTTCAAAGAGGTCCTGTTGAAGGTGATGAGCTCTCTGTCAAACCAGCGAATGATGTAAGAATGTCGTTTTGTGGTGCGACTTTGTCTTTTTGAGATAATCAAGTGGCCGAGTTCTTAAAAGTATCGTTTCAAGTGATTGTTGAGCCCGTTTGGTAGGATCTAGGCACATTTTATCTGTTTCATGTGCGTGTATTTCTGCGAGCTTTCGCCACACTTCCGATTTTTATCGGTTAGATAAGAAATAGGATAAGAAATATTTATACTTCCTTCTTGGTTACCCCTCTCATCCGCATAGTTTCAGAGATCCCTCATCATTTTTGGGGCTGTACTGATTTTAAGCTCTAACTACCGGTCTAATTACTTTCGAGGTCTTGAGTTTTCTGTTCAGAATTTCTTATCGGTCGCTTTGCCGAAGAGAGGCAGTACGAAAATTTATTTTGAAATTAAAATTGGGGAACAGAACTCCGGTATTTTCGGTTTTGCAAACAGGCTGCAGAATACTCTGTTGGAAATTTCATTCCTAGAAGGTACGGGTATACATGTTTTGATTTTTAATATTCCTTTTTGTAGAAGATATACTTGGGCAGCGGCATCTTCCCGATTTAGGGGCCAGACATTCCAGGTGCTTGCCCTCAAACCGTAAACCTTAATGCTTTTGCCATGGTTGTCATCAAAAAGGGGTTCTCTCATCCGATACTCGATTCCATGTAATACATTCAATTCGAACTTCATTTCTAGAAAGTTCGAATATTCACAACCATCCATCCGCCTTTTCGAAAACTCGGCTTAATATCTCGTGCTTAGGTTAGGTTAGGTTAGATGGCTGATCACATGGACCAATAGACGTAGTCCTTTGTGAAGCCATTGGAAATGGAACTCCCGTAATCAGACTTAGAGATCGGCCTTCTCGTGCTTAGAAATTTCAGATTTTTAGTTCATCTTATCGAAGATTTAGTTTAATATTTGATTCCAAGGTTCAGGCTTCAGATATTGATTTCCGATCGTGTATATAACTTTTTTTTACATAAGAGAGCCTTTTGATTGTGAAAAGAGAATCCACATAATTGGTGTGTGGTGGTTCGTTATCCTGCATTTGGCTGTAGATCACCACCTATTTTGGATCTTTTCTACCCCGGATTCGTCTAGAGTAGCGTTTGACTTAGCCAACTCCTCTGCTTTTTCGTAGCCGAAAATGTTCCTATGACTGGGTACCCAAATTATGGATGGGTCGAGTTGACCTGCTAGTGAGCTTAGAGCCATTCTTGCCTTGTTTGTACTTGCACTTGAGATCCACTTGGAAGATGCTAGCGGAGTAATATAGGTAAGATGGCGAAATAACAAGCTCCTCGTAGTTTGTCTTGTCGCTACACCGCAGTCCATTCGGGACCCGTCGGCTTAGATTGAGGTAGTAATGTCCTCCGCTAGCAAACCACTACTCCATTCACGTCTGGAGGGTATACTCACCTGGAAGCCCCCATTGAAGTCCAACCTTTGGTACGTTATAGTCTAATTTAGATTAGATCAGGACTTCGCTTTGTCCATTACTCTTCATATTTTAACCACCAATCTCCTTGTCCTTTGGCACAGCCAATACGCCATATAAGCTTTCCTTATCCTTTCTCAATATTCATTTTCCAACTAAGTTTGGTATCTATCCCGACACCGAAATACTTTGCTCTGTGGGTTAGAGGAATTGTGGTACCACCGGGTGAGGGAAGTTGAAATTGAGGCAGTGTGGTTTTACTCGTGGATTGCAACAGTTCCATCTTACTAGGGTTAACATCTAAAACATTATTCGTGGTCTTTAGGTTTAACCTTCACATGACACCTTTTATAATCTCACTGATTGTGGAAGAAAGCAACTTTGATACCTTTAATACTATATCATCTGCAAAAGCTTGAAGCTCCGTTGAGCGTTGAGTTGGAGTAATCTACCGTTCAGTGTCATTGGCCATAGGAGCTTCTCAGAAGGATACTTTTAAAAATACTTTAACCCTTAGGTGAATCGGTTACATGTCAGACCTCTTAAGGGAGTTCTCAAAATGTTTGGACTGAATGAAACGGCAATCACTCAACGACGGTGCTTACCTCTGTGTTCTTAAAGGTCCGTTCTGTGTCCAGAAGGAAGTAAGAGGATAGAAAAGAATATTCTCCATAAGTTTGGAAAAAAATTTGAAACGCAAAAGATACCATTAACCCTTATGCGAATATTTTAACCTTTAGGTGAATCGGCTAGAGGTCAGACCTCACTAGTGGGATTCACAAAATCTTGGGATCGAATGCAACAGCGACACTTAACGATCCTGCTTACCTCTGTGTTCTTAAAGGTTCGTTCTATGTCCAGAAACAAGTAAGAAGATAGAAAAGTATGGGAGTGTTCTATAAAAGTTGGGAAAAAATTTAAAAGGCACTGGAAATTTCGGTTGATAGCTTCTCAAAAGATACTATTAACCCTTATGCGAATATTTTAAGCCTTAAGTGAATCGGCTAGATGTCCGACAGTCCACTCCAGTTGTGGAGTTTTCAAAATTTTTTAGACCCACTTGAGCTGAGAAACAAATATTTTTTTTTTCAGGTTTTTGAATTGCCAAAGTCTGGCAACTCTGTCCGCTAAACTAACACCAGCTACGTATGCAACACCGCTACTCACGCCACAATAATATTTTCGTTCATATTTCATCATGTTGCCGCCGATTGGTTTTGTTCAATGCCAAATTGCCTGGAAGCGTTTTAATCGGTCAAAAACAGTTTTGCATGTAAATTTACTCACATAATACACATATGTATGTGTGTATATATGTATATACCGGACTGTGTGCTTCTGGCTGCATGCATATGTGGGCGCTTTGTTTTTGTACGCGCCACTTTTGCGCAAAGCTTTTATTATAAGTTTTTATTTCATGCAGCGCGGCAATGAAACAAAAGCACCGTTTGAAAATTCTGTAAAATACATACATACATACATACAATATTCATACGCTTATTTTTGTTGTTGGCATTGTTGTGCAATGCCTATGTGTAGTGTAGCGGCGGATTGTAGTTAAAGGTGCAACAGCTCATGGCAAATGCGGTGATGCCATGAATTTTCGGCTACTCAGAAATTCGTACGCGAAAAAAACTGAAAAAAAGGCTTTGAAAATAAATCTGTGTGGTATATAGCGAAAATATGGAAAAATAATGTAAACGAAAAATGTGTAAAATTGTGATTGGCGGCGCAGCAAAAGCGATTTTAAAGATAAAACATTTTAGGCGCTGAAAAGTGGAGCTTAATTAAAGCTTTTTGAAAGCTAACTGTTTTAAATTATTCAGAATTAGCGCGCGAGAGATTGAAGCGAGTTTGGTTTTGTAGCTTTGTTTGATGGTGTACCGTTATATTTTAGAATTTTACTTTTTCTTTTGAAAATTTCTAAATTTTTACATACATATGTTTTTTCTAAAATTTATTTAATGTGAAAAAATATTTTAACAAAATTTTCAGAAGTAAAGTTTTCCAAAGTAAGGCAGCAATTTTTTATTCCAATTTTTTTTAAGATTTCAAAATTTTCGAAATATTAAAAAAAATCTTTAAAAATAATTCTGCTTCTTCTTAATTGGCTTGGCTAACAACAGTGCGCCAGCCCTTCTTCCTTATCCCTGTTTGACGCCAATTGAATATTCCAAGTGTGGCCAGATCCTTTTAGACCTGATCTCTCCAATCTCTCCAGTGGAGGTCTTCCTCTTTTTCTGCATCCCCCGGCGGGTACTGCATCGAACACTCTTAGAGCCGAAATGTTTTCATCCATTCGAACGACATAACCTAGCCAAGGTAGCCGCTGCCTCTTAATTCGCCTCTTAGTTAGCTGAAGTATGTCAATGTCGTTGCATATCTCGTAGAGCTAATCGTTTCATCGGATGCTTTAGACTATAAATCTTTCGCAAAATCTTTTTGCGGATGGTGAATATCTGGTCCATTTTTGATTTTCCAGGCCTAAAGCCACACTGATAAGGTCCAATCAGTGTGTTTGCCAGTGGGTTTTAATCTTTCACACAGTACGCTCGATAGAACCTTAAATGCGATGTTGAGAAGGTTTCCCCCTAGCAGCTTGTGGGGTCTTCCGTTTTGTGGATTGGGCTGAGCACACTTAAATTCCAATCGCCGGGGTTGCTTTCGTCCGACCATATTCTACAAAGAAGCTGATGCATGCTCCTTATCAGTTTTTCGCCGCCGTGTTTGAGTTTAGCTCAGCCGGCAATCCATCAGCCCCTGTCGCTTTGTTGTTTTTCAGACGGCTAATGGCTATTCGAACTTCTTCATGGTCGGTCAATGGATTGTCCGCTCCGTCGTCATCGATTTGTAGTTCTTCATCTCCTAACATTATGCTTTCACTGCCGTCCAGCAGTCTGGAGAAGTGTTCTCTCCATAATTTTATTATGTTCTAGGCAGCTGTCACTAGATCACCTTTGGTGCCTCTACAATAGTAAGCTCCGTTCTTGTGCTTGTTGGTCCTCGGCTGTTTGGTGTGGTCGCCATCAAAATGGGAGTCTCAGCTTTAGTCATATGTAAAAGAATTGAATGGCGCTCAGAGAACTTACCTTTGTAACCATAATTTGTATAAAACTTTAATATAAATTTTCTTTAGTTTCTAGCTTTTGCATCATTTTGAAAATTTTTAAAATTCCTGTGCAGTATATGTATTTTCTATAAAGTTATATTTCTATATTGGATACCCGTTCATTGTGCTTTCTTTTCAAAAATTCATGAATTCGTTCCGTTATTGTTGTTGATTGTGCTTTCATGCGGTATTATTTTCCATTGCGGCATTTTGTTGTTACAAATGAAAGCTTTTCTGCGATTTCTTGTTGTTTTTGTGCTTTTATTTGCTATTTTTTGACCATTTTATCACCGCAATTCAACTTAATCAACTGTTGCAGTGTTCAAGCGTTTATTGAGTTAATTTAATTTTTTATGCAATATTTTGAAAGCGAAAATTCGAAAAAATACCGTTATGTGAAGAATAAGTGGAAATAATTTTAAAAACTCGCAGTGGGAATAAGAAGGAGCATCAATAGCAATAATTTGTAAAATAAAATTCATAAAAGTGCCAAAATTTTACACAACCAAAACAGATTGTTTCCATAAAAACAGATCAAATTTGGTAAAACTTTTCCAAAAAAAAAATGTTTAAAAAAAAATAAAAAATATTTTTCAATAAAAAAAACTAACAATATCTAAAATATATTTTTTCAAAAAATTAAATAAAAAAATATTAAAAAAAATCATTTTTTATATAAAAAATTCGCAGAATTTCAAAAGATTAAAAAAATTCATAATAAATGTATTAAAAAAAAAAAATTAATACAAATATTATAAAAAAGAAAGAATAAAGGACATTTTTAAAAATAATTAAAGAAAAATAAAATTTAATAATTAATTTTTTAAACATTTTTTATATAAAAAAATCACAGAATTTCAAAAGATTAAAAAAAAATTATAACAAATATATTTTCAAAAAAATTAATTCATATGTTATTAAAAAAATTAAAAAAGGACATTTTTAAAAATAACTAAACAAAAATAAAATTAATAAATAAAAAATTCACAAAATTTCAAAAGATTAAAAAAAATTATAACAAATATATTTTCAAAAAAATTAATACATATATTATTAAAAAAATTAAAAAAGGACATTTTTTAAAATAACTAAACAAAAATAAAATTAATAAATAAAAAATTCACAGAATTTCAAAAAAATTAATACATATATTATTAAAAAAGAATTAAAAAAGGACATTTTTAAAAATAATTAAAGAAAAATAAATTTAATAATTATTTTTTTAAAACATTTTCTATATAAAAATTTCACAGAATTTCAAAAGATTAAAAAAAATTATAATAAATATATTTTCAAAAAAATTAATAGAAATATTATTAAAAAAAATTAAAAAAGTACATTTTTAAAAATAATTGAAGAAAAATAAAATTTAATAATTTTTTGAAAAATTATTTTTTATTCAGTGAAGTTTTGTAAATTTTTTGTATTAAAAAATACTGTTTTCTATAAAATTTTTTTTAATTTTTTGAAAAAATATTTTTTAAATTTTTTTGAAATTTTTTGAAATTTTGTAAAATTTTAGCACTGAAAAATTTTTTTTTTATTTAATATTTTGGAAAACTACATATATGTACATACATATGTATGTATATAAATTGATTTTTTGTTGTTTAACTTTTTAACTTTTGAAATTTTGTAAAGTTTTTTTTTAAGATACTTTTTTTGTTGCAAATTTTTCAATTTTTTTTTTTTAATTTTTGTAATCGTAATTCTCCGTTTTAATTTTTTGAAAAAATATTTTTATATATTTTTTTAAATCTTGAGAAATTTTTTAAATTTTTTGTATAAAAAATATTTCTGTTTAATTTAATTCTTTGAAAAAATTGTTTATATAAAATGTATATATTTTTTTTAACCTTTTGAAATTTTGTAATTCAATTCTTTTGAAAAAATGTGTTATATAAAATATATATATTTTTTTAGCCTTTTGAAATTTTGTAATTTCTTTGTATTAAAAAAATATGTTTTATAAAATTTTTTTTTATTAGAAAAAATTTAAGTTGGGCAAAAATTTTTTAGTATGTTTCTTACTTTACTAGAAAATGACATTTTTAAAAATAATTAAAGAAAAATAGAATTTAATAATTTTTTGAAAAATTATTTTGTAATTAGTTAAATTTTTGTAAATTTTTTGTATTAAAACATACTTTTTTCTTTAAAATATTTTTTTTTATATTTTGAAAAAATATTTTTTAAAATTTTTTGAAATATTGTAAAATTTTTGTATTGAAAAATATTTTTTTTTTTGTATAATTTGGAAAAATATATATAAATGGTTTTTTTTTTAACTTTTAAATTTTGTAAATTTTTGTTTTAAAAGATACTTCTTTTGTTGTAAATTTTTACACATTTCTTTAAATTTTTTTAATCCTAATTCTCCGTTTTAATTTTTGGAAAAATTATTTTTATATATTTTTTTTAATCTTGTGAAATTTTTTAAATTTTTTGTATAAAAAAGTATTTTTGTTTAATTTAATTCCTTAAACAATTTTTTTTTATATAAAATATACATATATATTTTTTTAAATTTTTTTTTAAATTTTGTAATTCTTTCTATTAAAAAATTATTTTTTATAAATTTTTTTTTGATTAAAAAAAATTTAAGTTTGGCACAAAAATAAAGAAATTAGTATGTTTTTTTTCTTTATTTATGAAAATTGTCACACATTTTTATGAAGAAAGTTATAAAAAAATAAATTAAATATTACGTTTCTCATTAATTTCTAGTTTTTTTTTTTAAATTGTATTAATCACTTAAATATGTATTCAATTGAGCGACTCTAACTGCCTGACCCATGCCGGTGAAGCCACCATATATGAGAACGAACCGTCTATCGGCATTTTGTTCTTTCGAATCCATTTTTTGGTCGCCTCATCGAATTCTTCTACTAATGAGCAATCCTCTTCATTGCTAGAGTTGCCACAAACCATGAGACGGTTGTTGAAAAATATAGTGCCGGGGAAAACTTTTGGGATTTGCATCGCAGTCAACTATGAAGAAAAATTATTAAAAAAATTAAATATTAAATAATTTTTTTAAATCATTGAAAATTGTTTAATAATTTAATGAAAAAAATTTTCAAAATAAATTTTCTGCTTTGCCAACTCACCTGAGTCCATTTGTTGGTATGCGTGTCATAGCGTTCCACCATATTTGTTGGCGTCGCCGCGCAGTCGCCACCGACAACGAATATGAAACGACCGGCGGAGGCCAACTGTCCGAGAAATTAATAAAAAACATTATCAATAACAATAACAAAAGTTGATGCACCAAAAAATTGGATTTTTGCTTAGCGAAGGAATTTTACAACTCATTCGTAGACATTCAAAGTTTGGCAAATTTTTATTTACTTCTTTGAACTACTCACCCCGGCCACGGCGCGCGCTTGCAACATCGGAGCGCAACGCTCCCAACAGTTGCGTCGCGGATTGTACCGTTCTACCGAGTTGGTGTCGCGCTCATTGCCTTCATTGGAGATCATGCCACCGGCCACATACAAGTAACCGTCATGTTTCAAGGCCGTTGTCCGGGTGCGACCAATAATCAGCTTTGGCGCCTCAGTCAACACGTCTTTTTCTGGATCCCATCTAAAAGCAGGGGTTTACAAACTTGTATAAAAATCGAAATTCTTGCTGAAGTCACACACTTACGCATAGACTTTGCGATTGTCGTGCGTCTCAGCGCCGATTAAGTAAAGGCGCTCTTGATACTCGGCAGCGCAGTAACAGCTCCAATACGGCTGATCCGCTTTTAACGGTTTCAATGTACGTATGGCGCGTGTTGTTGTGTCATAACAACAAACACGTACGCCATCCTGCCAGTCATGGAAGAGCATGTATTGTTTTACTATGGTGGTGCGGTAGAGACCTTTTACGGGTATTTCGTGTATAATAGTCCATTCGTCAATCGCGCTCTGGTATTTCAAGACTCTGATGAATTTCTGTTGAGAGAAAATGGTGGGGTTGTGTGAGAAACTAAAGAAAAGCTGGATACAATTTCTTTTATCAGTGGAGATCCACATAAGACCTGTATGCAGAGTCGTACTAGGATTCTCCATAGTGACTACGAATGGAAATCGGTTCTTGGGTTCGGTATATGTGTTGGTTCTGTGTCTCTAGAAGTCTCGGCTGGTTTTTAATCCGACGATTAATGTGTACAGCTTCATTTCATAGATTTCCTGTAAAAACTTGAAATTTCAGCCGATTAGCACGTCCGAGAAGCTCAATTATTGAATGAATAATGCAAGAAATGGACTCCAGTTAGTAAACATTTTAATTAACGCGAGTCCACGAGATGGTCTATTTTTGATTTTGCCGTCAGCTGGCGCTCTGAATTTCAGAGAATTTTTTGAACTTCGTATTAGGTTTTTGGTCACTTTTATCTAAGATTGGAATGGGTTTTAAAGTACCTCTAATTTCCGGGAATATTTCTCTACCAAGCGCTTAGGGTATCAATATTTCTATCGAAATTTCCGGGATAATGCTAAATCCCGCCTTTCGTATTTCCGAATTTTTTCATAGATCTCTGGTTGAAGTCGATTCGGGTCAATGGACCCACGGTGAAATTTTGGAGGATGGTTGGACCTTGTGCAGGTTTCTTGTCTATGGGAACTCTTTAGAAAATCATAAACCATAACTTTTGCATTTTTGGATTTCTCTAGCGTGTGACGAAAACTGGCAGCTCAGGGTCTTAATGACAGCCAGACATACATACAGTAGAGCCCTGTTTCAGAAAATATTTTTCTAGGCGAGATTTTGGAGGACAGTCCGAAAGACTTTCGGGCATTCCTTGTGTATGGAAATTTGCGAGAAAAGTCGATATGGGTTAATGGCTCCAAACAAACATGGAAACTGACGGCCAGTTGATTATGAGGCTTTTGACAACATCCTGATGTATAGTATAATGGATTCCAGTCTCAGTAAGGATTTTTTCTAGGTTTTTAAAAACAGTCTGAAAGACTTTTAGCGTTTTCGTGCAGATCAGAATTGTTGAGAAAATCATTAATTATTCAGTTCGTATTTCAGGATCTCTTGTTGAAAAGTTGTTTTGTAAAAAGTCTTAACGTAGACGGAAACTGATAGTTTGTTGATTATCAGGGTCTTATCAACATTTGTTTGGTCTCTCAGAGATTTCTTGATGACGAATCGGAGAGGTAATTTTGGTGAAATCAGATTTCATGGTATTCTATGGAGAAGTCCAGAGTTCTCAATTCAAAAGATATGTCAAAAAAGAAACTAAGCTTTGAACAGAAATTATTTTCAGTTAATTTTTTTTTGAGTTTTTTTATCACTTGCTAACTGTAATATGATTACAGTTAGCGTTAAAAAAGGTATCATACGCACCACATTTTCAAATTGCACTGCCAGTAAACAACTATTATTGTCATTGAATGTGTTTGCAATGCTATCGTTAGTAGATACAACAACATCGGCTGTCGTAGTAGTTGTTGCATTTGTTTTGGAGCAAGACGAGCCCATATTATTGCTTTTTGTCTGAGGTCTGGGTTCTGAGTTCTGAGTTGTAAACCAAGAGAGTTTGTTGGCTTGCTTTCAAATGTATTCTTTCGCACTCGGTTAATATGTATATCGTTTTAACAGTTATATATTGCGAAAGAGTACGAGTATTTGTAAAAGTCACCGAAACAGGTGATTTATGTAATTTTTTATAAATGTTGGAGAAAGTTTTTTTTTTCACTTTACTTCACTACACTTTATCGCCTCTAATGTTGCACAAAATTTGCAAAGTTTTATTTTCTTTGCACAGTTAGTATTTATATTTTTTTGGTATGGCTTTTTATATACTTTTATTTTTGTGTTTTCTTCTATTTTTTTATTGCTTTTTTAATTATTTTTGTTTACATTTTTTTATATATGATTTTTGTAAATTTTTTTTTTAAATTTTTTTTTAAATATTTGTAATATTTTTAGTTTTTTTTATTTGATTTTTTAAATGTTTTTTTTTTATATTTGTAATGTTTGTAATGTTTGTAATATTTGTAATATTTTTTATTTGTTTTTTATTTGATTTCTTTTTTATTTTGTTTAATATTTGTAATATGTTTAAATTTTTTATTATTTTATTTTTTTTTTAATTAAAAACTTTTTTTTATATTTATGGTAAATTTTTTTATTAAATTTTTTTTTCACTTTACTTCACTACACTTTATCGCCTCTAATGTTGCACAAACCTTGAAAAGTTTTATTTTCTTTGGACAGTTAGTATTTACATTTTTTTTGTATGGCTTTTTATATATTTTTATTTTATTTTTTCTATTATTTTTTTAGTGCTTTTCAATTTTTTTTTAATTATTTTTGTTTAAATTTTTTTTTATATTTGATTTTTTTAATTTTTTTTAAATATTTGTAATATTTTTAATTTTTTTTATTTGATTTCTATTTTATTTTGTTTAATATTTGTAATATTTTTAAATTTTTTATTATTTTATTTTTTTTTTAATTAAAAACTTTTTTTTTTATATTTATGGTAAATTTTTTTAAATTAAATTTTTTTGGTTTTTTTTCACTTTACTTCACTACACTTTATCGCCTCTAATGTTGCACAAAACTTGCAAAGTTTTATTTTCTTTGGACAGTTAGTATTTACATTTTTTTGTATGGCTTTTTATATATTTTTATTTTTTTTCTATTTTTTTTCTATTATTTTTTTATTGCTTTTTTAATTTTTTTTAAATTATTTTTGTTTAAATTTTTTTTTATATATGATTTTTTTTTTAATATTTGTAATATTTTTAAATTTTTTATTTTTTCTTATATTTGATTTTTTTAATGTTTTTTTTAATATTTGTAATATTTAAATTTTTTTTTGTATTTGATTTATATATTTGTGTTTTTTTAAATTTTTTTTTAATATTTTTTTTTAATATTTTTAAATTTTTTATTATTTTATTTTTTTTTTAATTAAAATGTTGTTTTTATATTTATGGTAATTTTTTTTAATTAATTTTTTTTTATTTTTTAAATATTTTTTTTTATTTTTTAATATTTTTTTTAATTTTTGTTAAATATTCTTTTTTTTTTATTTTTTTTTTCAATGTTTTAATTTTACTAAAATTTCGCACGCACTTTGGTCTCTCGCCGCTATTATTGCACTAAATTTGCAAATGCAGCGAGTGGTATGCATGCCAAGTTCAGTTGAAGATTAGACATACTGCTTCAGATAAGAGCTTTCATAGATAAGATAAATATTAATCACTCCATAGATAATATTTATATGTATAACTGTGACCCTAACTAGATAATTTTATATATTTACAACTAAAGGGTGCTGGAATTCGTCAAATATAAACAAGTGTTAGCGGAATTTGTTGATTATGTCACTTTGAAGGTCGTGGGTTCGATAACATGACTACAAATATATCGATTATAGAATCTAAGCATATAGAGACTGAGGCGCTTTTTATCGCTATTCTCCAAAAATTTGCTCCTTTCAGTCAATTCGTTGGATTTTTAAAGGTATCGAAGGTCGTGGGTTCGATAATAGGTCTATATGTACATATATGTATATCGATTGTAGTCTCCCAGTAATCAGATACAGAGTAGTTTTTCTCCATTATCTTCAAAAAATTTGCTCCTTTTATTCATTTTCAAGGTGTAAACTTTTTGTTTGAAAACTGTGCATTCGATAACAAGCCTTCATATATCGACTATAGTCGATATATAAGCCTTCCTATGTCGACTATAGTCTCTCAGCAATCATAAACAGAGTATTTTTCTCCCATTCGCTTCAAAAAATTTGCTCCTTCCAATCAACTTGCTGGATTTCGTGGTATAGTTTTTCTTTTGAAGATCATGAGTTCTATAACAAATCTATATATATGTCGATTATGGTCATTGGGTGATTAGAAACAGAGCAACTTTTTACTAATCTCCCCAAAAATTTGCTCTTCTCTGTCATTCGGTGGACATCCCTGCTAAAGAGGTTAGAAGAATCCCTGTCAGCAGATAACTACGGTCTTTTTCTTTCAGCGCTATATTTTTCCAAACAGTGAATCCCTCCCAACCTTGTCTTTCTGTGAATATAGTATAATACAATATCTTATCATTATCTTATGACCAAGTTTTACAGTTATTATTTGCTTTGAGCACTTGTTTATTTCCGGCATTACTATTTTATCAACACAAATACTTAAATCACACATTGTGTCAATGTGGAAATCCCCATCTATCAAGTTACTTCCTGGAATTGTATATAAAGTACGGCAGAGGGTCGAGAAATTGTCGTACATATATGACTGGGTACGCGACTACCACTCTGGGTTCGAATTCTCTCTGTTAGTAACACCAAGCTCTGAGTTCGAGGGCAATATCTCTTGATAATTGTGACCTATCACCGAAAACCTGTTAAGCTTATGCTTAGTGGTTGCAAGAAACACTTTTTTAGACCGCATTTCTTATACTCTTCGATACGAATAAGGTACTAGGGGACATTAACAAAATATTTTCGAAAAATATGCTTCAAATTATCATCAGGGAGGAATTTATGTCGTTTGGAGATGTAAAGGGTTCGAAGGGTTATATTCAGCTTAATTTGTTTTTCTGTGGCCTCACAAGTAGCGAAAGAATATAGTCATACAGTCAGGGATGCGGGTCTCCTGATTTATCAATTGTTGCAGAAAAAGAACTTCAGAAAATTGCTTCAGAGCAGCGGACCGCTCTGAGAGAATTGTCGCTGATCTCCCCTTCTCTCTTGATCACTGTACCCAGTCTTTAAATTTCCGGAAAATGTTGGAGGAGTCTGACTGTTGACGAAAACTTTCGCTGCATTTACCGAAACGTAGAACCTGAATCCACCTGACCTGAGTCCGGAACTGGGAGGAATTTTCTTCGATCTCCGTCTCTCCTTTGGTTTATGCACGAGTTTCGCTGTGGACGAACGCTTTCGCTCTATTCATGGTTTCAGTCTAGAGTTTGACACTTTAATTTGGTAATTGGACTAGCTAGGACTTCAGATTTTTTTGCAAGAAAAAAACTGAGAGTGAGAGAGACTTAGTGAGAGTGGAACTGTAAATCACGGTGAGAAAAGTAGCCTCATAACTACAACAACGAGAGAAAAAGACAGTAATCTAAAGAAGAAAGAGAGAGTGAGCACGGTATTGCATGGGAGAGAGTGAAAAAAATAGTCTCATACTATCACAGTGAGAGAGAGAGAGAGAGAGAAAAAGAGGGAAATCTAAATGAGAAAGTGTGCGCGTAAAAATGGGAATGATAGTGAGAGAGAGAGAGCTTTTTTTGTTTATAAAAATATTTATTTTTTGTCCTTAATTCTTCATAAAAAGTTGTAATTTTTAAGAAATTCAAAAATGTAAAATTAAAATTATGGAATGGCTAATTCGTTGACTCCAATTGCCTTAGCCATGTCGGCGTCACAATCACATAAGAGTAAGGACCTTGAGAGGGCATAGTATTTTTTCGAAACCACTTGTTCTCCGCTGCATTGAACTCCTCGACAATTTTACAATCCTGATCCAGCCTGGGGCCACCACAAGCCAGCAAGGAATTGTTGTAGAACGCGCAGGCGGGATAATGTTTGGGTACTTGCATACACAATAGCTGCAAGAGAGGGAGAAATAGATAGAGAGACAAATTTGAGCTGGCAAATACTTGTCTAACCTGTGTCCATTTATTTATCTGCGCGTCATAACGCTCCACCATATTAGTGGGTATCTCCGAACATTCGCCGCCCACAATGTAGAGGAAAGCGCCAGCTGAGACAAGCTATAAATGAAATTTAGATTGTTAATAGAACAAATGTCAAAGCTTTCCAAACTACACTTACCCCTGCGGCACACCGCGCTTGCAGCAGATCTGCGCAGCGTTGCCAACGACGTCGTCGCGGATCGTACCGCTCCACCGAACGGAGCTCAGAGTTGAATAGGTAGTCCTTGCGTCCGCCTGCCACATACAAGTAACCGCGGTGCGAGACGGCTGTGGCATGCTCACGTGCTACATTCATTTTCGGCGCCTGGCTCCAACCATCCGTTACTGGATCCCAGCTAAATTTGTGTAAGCGCAAATTTATGAAAGTCCGATAATATACAATATACAATTGCATCGCTTACACATTCACTTTTCGTTTATCCATTATATCCGCGAAGAGGTAAAGTTTGCCCTCAAACTCCGCGGCGAAATAGTGCACATAGACTTCATTCTCGATTGGTTCCAGCGTGCGTATGGCACGTGTTGTTATGTCATAGCAACAAATTCGCTTCGGGTTCGTCCAGTCTAGGAAAAGCATATACCGTTGCACGACGAACGTACGAAAAATGCCTTCAACGGGTATTTCATGGCAGATCGGCCACTCGTCTCTTTCGCCCGCGTATTTGAAAACCACAATTTTTTCCTAGAAGACCAAAAAGAAGAGGCAAAACTTTAACGTACGTTTCTCATATTTATTCATTTGAGATCTTGTAGTGCCGGAGTAGAGCTGAAGTGAAGCCACTGAAATGTCAGATCCACCAATTATTGTCCGGTTACTTAAGTTATTCTCAGTCTACTTTCAGTATACATGTACAAATTAATTCCTAAAAACTCATAGCTTTGAGAGGCATGAAGAATTTAGATCACCTTGCGTCCGCCAACCAGTATTTTTTCGGTGCTCTGGAGCCGAAAATGAACGCTAAGTCTGTTGGTTTTTGTAAACAAAAATCATTAACACCTGGTTTGTCGCATTTGGATCTTCCTGAACCTAGAAATGAAGCATAAAAAACTTCTGCGAAGTCTCAAACCTAACAGAGAAACAGAGAGAGCCTCTTAATGGCGGTAGTTTGGTCAGTTCTTCTCTATATGTTGTTCTGTCTTTTTAAACATCTCTCCAAAAATTACTTTTGAATAAGATGCTGATTGGGACTACTCCGAACCGCCACAAAAGGCAGCTGAGTTCCAGCAGCTGTACTGGACTAATTATTCTGTCCTCGAAAGGTATCCGATAACTCCGATAAATCTCTAAGAATACGAGTTTTTACAGATTTTTTTGAAATAAATGATGATGATTTCACAAAAATTCGAGCCCGATTAGTCCTGTAATTCATTGGAAGGCGTCTTCGATGTCTGGGCTCTCAACTTTAAAGACTTTGTGCAACGATTTAATGAAGAGCTCGACGCAATTGGCAAAATTAGCCATCTATGTGGCTTGGATATATCATGTGTCACTTTGGACGTGTCCAAGACGTGTTTATTTACACTTAAAACTCCGTTCCTCGCCTGGCCTCAAGCCGTTCTGAAGGCGGGGGAGGCAATCCTGTATTACAGCGGTCGGCTGGACCAAGAAATGGTCCGTTCCCATGACAGTCGAGTCTAAGTAATCGGAACGGACTCGGATTTTTATCAAAGGACTGTCGACTCGGCACCATGCCACGAAATTACTTCAACAACAACCAATAAATATTGGAAATACCAAAGTGTTGAATCTTGTGGCTCTGGTAAAATATGAAATATGAATTAAATCTTCGCTTAGGGTCGAGGTGATTTCAGATGATTTTTCTCAACATTGATTATAAAATCTGAAACCTTTTGTTTCGTTGAACATTCTTGATAATGGTGATAGAGTATTGGTTGGAGCCTCGATGTTACAAAATTTTATTATATTTTAGTAGCCTAAGATTGTATACTTGTCCCTATAGATAGGTCCCTTTAACAGTCAACAACAACAAGAACACTGTTTACTTACCCCATTCACAAATTTTACTGCCAGTAGAGTGGTATTGTTGTTGTTAGGCGTATCTACAGTGTCGTTACCTGCATCCCACGAATGTTTTGCATTTTGCTTATCAGTTGCGGGTAGATCTCTGGAGCAAGAGGAGCCCATTGTATGTGCTGGTAATTTATATAATTAAAATATTGAGCTAAGGACAGAAGATAAATGTTTTTATTTTTGATCTTTCATCAGGAGTGCAAACCTTTTAATAATTTTTATTTTTTATTAATACTTTTTTTAATTAATATTTTTTTATTTAATTTCTGTAATTAATTTTTTAATACTTTTTTTTTTAATTTTAATTTAATTTAAATTAAATTTTATTAATTAAAATTTTTATTATTTAATTTTTTTATTCAACTAAATTTTTTCTATTTAATTTTTTTTATTTCAATTAATTTTTTTAATTACTGTAATTAACATTTTAATTAATTTTTTTTAAATTTTCGTTAATTAAATTCTAATTTTTTAACATTTTTTAATTTTTTGCCTTTTCTGTAACTTTTATTTTTTTTTAATTTTTATTTTTTTTTATAAATTTTAATTTTTTTATAAATTTTTATATATTTATATTAATTTTTATTTTTTTGTGTAAATTTGTGTCACCGTTTTGTTTTACATTTTTAAATTAATTTCTTTTTATTTTTATTTTAATTAATTTTGTTTTTTATTTTTTTATCTATTTTTTTTTTTTAATTTTCGTTAAATAAATTTAAATTTTTTAATGTTTGCCTTTTCTGTAATTTTTATTTTTTTTATAATTTTTATTTTTTTTTATAAATTTTTATTTTTGTTATAAATTTTTATCACCGTTTTGTTTCACATTTTAAATTAAAAATTTTTCTTTGTTTAATTTTTTTTATTTTTTTTAAATTAATTTTGTTTTTATTTTTTTAATTAATTTTTTTTTAATTTTTATAACTAAATTTTAATTTTTTAACATCTTTTAATTTTTTGGTTTTTCTGCAATTTTTATTTTTTTATAAATTTTATTTTTTTTTATAAATTTTATTTTTTTTTATAAATTTTTATTTCCTTCATAAATTTGTATCACCGTTTTGTTTTACATTTTTAAATCAAAATTTTTCTTTGTATAATTTATTTTTATTTTTTTTTAATTAATTTTGTTTTTTATTTTTTTATCTATTATTTTTTTTTTAATTTTCGTTAATTAAATTTAAATTTTTTAACATTTTTTAATTTTTGCCTTTTCTGTAATTTTTATTTTTTTTATAATTTTTTATTTTTTTTCTATAAATTTTTATTTCTTTTTATAAATTTGTATCACCGTTTTGTTTTACATTTTTAAACTAAAAATTTTTCTTTGTATAATTTTTTTTAAATTAATTTTGTTTTTATGTTTTTAATTATTTTTTTTACAAACGTCTAATTATTTATTTCTTTTTTAATTTTCTAAATATATTCTGATTCACTTTTTTAATTTTATTAATATTTTTTTTTGCGTATAATTTAGTAAAATTTAAAAAAATCGGTTGCTTATTTATTACTTGTCATATTTATGTTTGTAGTATAACGGTATTTACTTTTCCTTGTTTACACCTGTGTTTGCTTTATAAGTTATTTGTTTGTTTATTGTGATCCCGTTAATGCATGTATGAATATAAATTTTTAAATTATGTTCACTGCTTATTTATTACTTTTCTTATTAATACAGTGTAACGGTATTTACGTTTCTTTGTTTCCACCTTTGTTTGCCTTATTAGTATTTTTTTCGCTTATTGCGATGCCGTTAATGCACAACTGCCAATCGTGGCTAATATTAGACTAAACAGATAATATAATGGGACAGGTGACCGATATGCTTTCATGTCTAGGTACTCTAACAGTTGTTGAAGATAGATTAGAACTAGGTGTGAACAAAAAAAGCAAAACCAAAATTTAAAACCAAAAAAATGACAAAGTAATGAGAATGGCAGAGTTAAAAAGCAGAAAGGGTAAAATAACAAAATTTTTGGAAAAAAGTAAAATTGTGAAAAATATTTAAAAATTCTAAAATTTTGGGAGAACATCAAAAAAATCTTTAAAAATTAGCAAATTGTTCAGAAAATTACAAAATCTGTGGAAAATTAAGAAAAAAATATTAAAAAAAGAAATAAATAAATAAAATTAAATAAAAAAATGGAAATTTCTAAATTATTTGAAAAATTTTATAATTAAAAAAGAAAGAAAGTAAAAATTATATTACATTTTTGAAAACAAATTTTTAAATTTTTTTTTGGAAATTTTCAAATAATTAATAATTAAAATAAAAAATGAAAATTACATATTTTTTTTTAATATTTACAAGTTAAAATAAATTAAAAATTCAAAATTGTTCGAAAAAATTCGAAATTAAAGAATTAAAGCGGAAATTTTGAAGGCTTTTCTGATTTTACGCTAAAGAATGGAAATTTTGAACTATTGAACATGCCACCCTAATGAAAATTTTCAAAATTAAAAGACAGTAAAAATGAAACCTGACAGTAATACTAAAAAAAATAAAATTTCGAAAACTATTAAAATTTTTAAAAATTTGTTTTCCCTTTTTTTTTTTGTTTTTCCAATTTTCGAATATTTTCGATAAATCAGCGTTAAAAAATCAGTTTTGTTTAAATTTTACGCTAAGGAATGCAAATTTTGAACTAAAGAACTTGCCACCCTAATGCTCACATCGTCAAAGTTGTTCGGAAAACTCTAAAGTTAAAGTGAAATCGAACTGCATCATGTATAAAATATAAAAATCTAAATCTGTTACAAATTTTGGAAAAATTATAAATGAAAAAAATTTTTCAATTACAAAATTGTTCGAAAAAGTTCGAAAATTAAAAAAAAATAGAAGAATTAAAATTAAAAAAAAAAATTATAATTGTTAAAAATTAAATTTAAAAGAAGTATGATTTGAAAAAGTAATATTAAATATATTAAAATTTCGAAAAATATTAAAATTTTTAAAGATTTCTTTTCCATAATTTTGCGGTAAAAAAACATTTTTTTGAAATGTTACGCCAAAGAAAAATTTTGAATTGAAGAAGGTGTCACGTGTCAACGCTCATACCGTCAACTTCACATTTCATTTCCTATTTTGCAAAGCTATCAAAGGTAATAAACTGAATATTTTCGTAGGAAATCCAAAGAAAATGATAAATTTTAAAGGTCATATACCTAATCACAGCGATAACCGTTAAATTCGCAAGTATAATTATTGATATTTGAGTATTTATGGGCCACAAACAGACGATTATTGGCGAAAAAAGCTCGCGAAGATAACAGTTACACTGCACCGTGTTATCGCTTATAGAATAAGAATAAGATTGAGGGGGGTAGAGTGGGCAAGTTGAAATCCAAATCAATCACTGGTGGCGACTTTTTCGTATTCCAACTTTTTCTTGCTCGTATTCGTTCTTTTTCTTACCGCAAAAATTAGCGACAAGAAACTCCAATATTCTTAAGTACTCAATATGCTATGTTCTTCCGGTTTGAGTGAAGTTTCTTAGTAAACAGTTATTGGGCTCGGCTTCCTTGCACTGTTCGTTTGCGTACTTTTTCTTTTCACTCATTTCTCCACCACTTTGAGACTCACTCGAATACTTGTAGATAAGCAGCGGTTGTTTTCTTTGTCATACTTGTCGCTAGGTGTCGCCGTAAATGCCGTAAGACGCTGTAGAAGCGTGAAGTCACTGTTAATACAGCGAATTGCGGGCAGGTGGCGCTAGCAACTTTGTTGAGCGACTCTATGTATGGAGTTTGTAAGAAATTGGAATGGACTTATACATTTGTGTGTGTGTGTGTGAAGGTATTGAGGTATAATAAATAAGTGTGGTTATGAGTTTGTATGGATCTGCAAACGAAAATGGCTCCTTTATGTTAATCTTTCTTAAGTTTTTTTGAATTTATTTTTATTGTTTACTTTTTTTTTAATAAATATTAATTAAAAATTGAATAAACTCGGCAATTTTTGGATTTTTTCAACTTATTTTTCAAAATTAAAGTATTTTACCTTTTTGAAATTATATTTTAACATATCTGTCTATTTTATATTTTCGCTTTGTTAAATTCGAAAACTTTAAAATTTTGTCAATTTGGGTTTTCAAATTTCAAATGTTTCTAACTACTTGCTTGTTTTTATTAAATTCGATAATTTTCGACTTTTTTAATTTCCATTTACAAATTTCAAAATTTTTAAAATTTTTTTTGAAAGCATAGTACTTTTTTTTTATATTTTAGCTAACTTTAGTTTTTTTTGTTAAATTCCAAAATTATGGAATTTTTTCAGTTTAATTTTTCAAATTTAAAATTTTTTCAACTTTTTGAAAATATTTTTTGAAGTCTCAGTAACTTCTTTATATCGCTTACTTAAGTTTGTGTTTGCTATTTTCGAAAATTTTCGAATTTTTCCAAATTTGTTTTTTAAATTTAAATTTTTTTTTAAGTTTTTTTTTTAATTTTTTCAAATTTGTTTTGTAAGTTTATAATTTTTTTTAAGTTTTTGAAAATATTTTTTGCAGTATCAGCCAGTATATGTATATAAATTACTATCTATTTATCTTAGTTTTTAATTCGAATTTTTAAATGATTTAAAAAAAAATATTTTCGAAAATTATGTTTTAAATGCATAAGTGCTTTTGTTAATTTTGTGTTTACTCTTATTTATTTTTTTTAAATTTTTTTTTCATTTCCAAGTTTTTTAATGTTTTGAAAAAATTTTTTTTATGTAAAATTAATGACATTTTTAGTATAATAACTATTTTATATATTATTTATTTTAAAAATACTTATATTGCGAAATTTATTTTTGTAAATTATGTTTATTATTTAATATAATAACTATTTTATATATTATTTATTTTAAAAATACTTATATTTCGAAATTATTTTTTTAAATTATGTTTTTTTTATTTTTCCAGATCTTAATTATTATATTTGGAAATATGCATTTTCGAGCAAATGGTAAGTCATAGTTTCTTTATTTTTATTGTTTTTTCTTAATTTTGAAGTTTTTCAATTGTTTGTTAAGAAAGTTATTGAAATATTTTTGCTTAAAAATTTTTTTTTTTTTTAAATATTTTTACACGTCTCAAAATTTTCTAATATTTTATATATTTGCTAATAATAAAATTTTTATTTTTTAATTAAGCTTTTTTAAACTTTTTTTAATATTTTTATTTTTAAATTTTTTTTAATATTTTATTTTGAATATTTTATTTTTAATTTTTTTTGTAATGTTTTAAAAATATTTTACCACGTCTCAAAATTTTCTAATACTTTCTATATTTCTATAGTTGCTTACCATTAAAATTTATTTATTTTTTAAATAAGCTTTTTCAAACTTTTTTTAATATTTTAATTTTTAAATTTCATTAATGTTTTATTTAAATTTTTTTTTAATCGTTTTAAAAATATTTTTCCACACCTTAAATTTTTATGTATAATATTTGCTCATGTTTTTAAATTTTTTATTTCAAATGTAAACTTTTTCATACTTCTTTCAAAATATTTTATTTTTCAATATTTTTTTTTAACACTATTTGTTTTTAAAATGTTTTCCAAAATATTTTTTTTTGCTTCCGAAAAGTGTCTAATATTTGTTATATTTATTTATTGTTTCAATTTATTTAATAATTTTTTTTAATATAATATTTTTTTTAAATATTTTTAATTTTCAAATATTTTTAAAATCCTGTTTATTCTTCAAAGTCTCCCAAAATTTGCTATATTTGCTACTCAACATTTTTACTATTTTTGAAAATTTGTTGTACTCTTTTAATTTTTTTCCAAATCTCAAAATTTTTTAATATTTTTAAAAATACAATGGTTTAATTAACGGTTCGTTATTTCAATTTTTTTGTTGATGTTTTAATGTCAAACGATTTTTTTTTATTTTCAGAAAAGTATAAATTATTAAAATTATTTTCAAATTTAGTTTTGAAATTTTTTTATTTAAAATTAAATTATTTTTATAATTTTCTTTTGGTTGGAGATAATTCATTTATAGTTTTTCTTGTTAATTTTGCTTATTTTTTTTAGTTAAGTTTTGTTTTTTATTAAGTTTAACCGTTAACCCAGAAAAAGCCGTATTTTCCCCGTCTCTGCATGATATCTTCAGCTTTCTTTATAAGAAAACTTTCGTTAGAAACTTCATCACCTTGTGCTGTACTCCTCTTTGCCCCTTTAATACGAGGAGGCTGTCACTTTCGTCCTTACAACAAAAACAGTTGTGAATAGACATTGTAATTGCATAAACGCTAAGCTCACAGGCATAATGTGTGCATAAGCGCCGCATTAACGGCACATATCCACATAAATACACACACACATTTGCACACATGCATTCACAAGTGCGTTTTGAGGTGAGAGCTTACTTGAAATTATGCGCTAAGAGTGTCGGCACGCTTTGATGAGCCGCCGACGCCGCAAAACGCCTTGAGTGGGCGCATTCGACTATTTACCGTTAGCTGTGTGAATACATGTATGCATGTGTGTTTGTATGCAGGTGTGCCTAAGCTTCGCTTGAAAACTGCAGTGCTTCGGCACTTCGGTGTTAATCTCCCTGGTAACACTTGTGGAACTCGGTTTTCCTCTATTTCTGCGCTCACCCTGGCGCTCGAGTGCCACTTCATTCACACCAAAAAAAAGAGGAGTCTTCAAAAGGAAGCCGCCGCCGCATCTAACATCTACAATAACAACAATTATGCATGCTGCAACATGTTGTCTTGAAAGTCAAGGAAGTCGGCTTAGCCTTTTTGTGGCTCACAACACACATACACTTGTATATATATTTGGATTTCTCTATGAACTTTACAACTCACCACATACTCCCACTCTCACTCTCGGCAGTCTCTTCACTGGTCGAGTGTCCTTATTTATTTAATATAACCACAACAACGCTGAAATGTGCAACAAACAGTTAAACAACACAATTAAGCGACACTTAAGACACAGCCATAAAAGACACACAACACACACACATGCACACACCTACACACAAATTCACGCATATGTATGTACTCAAATCCTCACACATACTCTCGCATATGTGACTCTGAGTGCATAAGTGCATTAGAAATGCCACTCAAAATCTTCTTAAGACATTTTAGAAACGCTTTGAAGTTTGCCGGTCAGATTTATAACTGTAATGAGGGTCACCTTGAGCAGCGCTTTGTGCTTTAGTGAAAAGGTTAGATTAGCTGAAGTGAAATTACAAGTGGTTTGTTGGAGTAGCGAGAGAGAGCATTAACTTTCTTGAATTAAAGAGGGCAATATAAGACTAAGAAGGTTTGAAATAAGCAAATACAAAAACAAAATGAAGTAAAAAATAAAGAAACCTGAACCGAAGCCTTCACATATGCATTTCTTCTAGCATAAAAGCATTTAAAAAGATATTATCTTGATTTTTTCTTGATCAGTTTGTATGGCAGCTATATGCTATAGTGATCCGATTTGAAAAAAATATTCGGAGAGGGTAGCGTTGCTTTCGAAAATAATTCATGCGAAATTTCGTGAAAATATCTCGTCAAATGTAAAAGTTTTCCATACAAACACTTTATTCCGATCGGTCAGTTTGAATGGCAGCTATATGCTATAGTGGTCTGATCTGAACAAATTTTTCAGAGATTGTAGGAATAATTTAGACAATTATAAGTCACAGATTTCTTGAAGATACCTCGTCAAATGTGAAAGCTTTCCATACAATCACTTTGTTCCGATCGGTCAGTTTGTATGGCAGCTATATGCTATAGTGGCCCGATTTAAAAAAAAATATTCGGAGATGGTAGTGTTGCCTTGGAAAATAATTCATGCGAAATTTCGTGAAAATATCTCGTCAAATGTAAAAGTTTTCCATACAAGCACTTCATTCCGATCGGTCAGTTTGTATGGCAGCTATATGCTATAGTGGTCCGATCTAAACCAATTTTTCAGAGATTGTAGGAATAATTTAGATAATTATAAGCTCCTGATTTCTTGAAGATATCTCTTCAAATGTAAAAGTTTTCCATACAAACACTTTATTCTGATCGGCCAGTTTGTGTGACAGCTATATGCTATAGTGGCCCGATTTAAAAAAAAAAATATTCGGAGATGGTAGCGTTGCCTTGGAAAATAATCCTTGCCAAATTTCGTGAAAATATTTTATCAAATGTAAAAGTTTTCCATACAAACACTTTATTCTGATCGGTCAGTTTGTGTGACAGCTATATGTTTTAGTGGTCCGATTTGAAAAAAGTATCCGGAGATGGTAGCGTTGCCTTGGAAAATAATCCTTGCCAAATTTCGTGAAAATATTTTATCAAATGTAACAGTTTTCCATACAAGCACTTTATTCCAATGGTTCAGTTTGTATGGCAGCTATATGCTATGGTGAACCGACATTGGCCGTACCGACACTTAAGCAGCTTCTTGGTGAGGAAAGGACTGGTGCAAAATTTTAGATCAATATCTCAAAAACTGAGGGACTAGTTTGTATATATACAGACGAACGGACACCTAAGTAACTTTTTCAGGCCGCTGAGGCTTCGTCTAACAGACAAAACATTTTAGGCAATGAGAAATCTCTATTTTGGCCATCTTTGATACTTTAGCGCTAGTCTTTCTGAGTAAACAACGATTTACGGTTGGCACGATAAAAATTGTTTTCAGTGTTTAAAGTTTACTAGAGTTGATCCATAGCTCGGAATTTAAAAGTTTACCTCAGAAAAGTCCACAAAAATCGAGAACTTGATTTCTCAAAAGCTAAGTATTGCGCATCTGATTATGAAAAGTTGAAATATAATAGTAAAAACTCCAAATTATAAGAAAATATTTACTCCAATTTGGACTCTTATAAATCTTAGACATTTGAAACAGTCGGGATGGGATTCTGACGGTGGTTCAATAAGTTAGTTTAGGTTGGGTTAAAAGGTCGTTCCTAAGAAGGATCTTACTTAGGCTTACAGCTTAGAACACCGGTCCGTTGTGGGATTTTTAAACTTTTAAATACTGGACCATGACACCCTTACAGATCCACAAAGCGCTTTGAGACTGTCGCAAATTTGTTGAGACGGCTAATATCAGATTATGTTTTGTGGTTCGCCTCAGTCTTATAAAGACTGGACGACTAGCGTGTAGTCGTGGTCGATATCGAATTGCCTGAATAATTTGACATAGTAGAACTCGTGAGTACTTTTCCAAGTAGACCATGAGGATTACACATTTTGAACACCAGAAAACGTCTTTTCAATGGGTCGGATTTGGCTGTCGAATCACCTCGTTATGTCGCCGAGCAACTTAATTGCAACCTATCACATGTCAAGTTTTATTTCGTAGTAGCTTAAGTCCTAGCATATAGTTAAAGTTTTCTTAGTAATCCCGCTGGTTAAGCTGAAAATTTTCTCTATAAGAGCCTTTTTGAGAAGTTTGAAACCGAGAAATTCAACTGAGGCGGATTCCATTTTTATCGTCCTCGGACTTTGGTTTGCTAAGCTGGTGCTTTGATATGCAGGAAGCCTGAATCTCCTTACAAATCCGACCTCATTCGAGTCTTCCTTAGTACTGAAGTGAATCGAAGTTTATTTATGCGAGTTTGCTCTTGTTTAGAGATTGAATTTAGTTAAGTTTCACTTTAGGAAAATATATCTCTTTATAATTCAATTGGTTCCTCGGTTTTCAGTCTTTTTGGCTCAGTTATTTGTACTCCAGCTCAACTTGCCTGAAGTCGCTGTGTTCTGCAATCTTTCGTAACCATAATACAGAGTTCAACCAGCTTCCCTCGGCTGAAAGCGTCCATTAGTAACTGAGAGAGAACTGCGAGCCCGCGTATGTTGATTAATTTATTAATCTGAGAAGTCCTCAGTTAGTAATCTCTTATCTTTCTTCCGAAAGAACCAAACACTTCTTTTATAGCTTCTGCGACTCTCTGCTTTGTTGTAAGAGAGTCGAGGTTTCTAATATCTATAGTGGCCTTTTCTTTAAGATCGGCCACAGTTGTATATTCCTGAAGGGTGGTCTTGAGTGTCACGCAAAAGCTGGGCTTTTTTTAGTATGTCTCTTCTCCAGATCCAATAGTCCCTTCTCCAGATTCAATAGTAGCGTCTCGGCTCGTATTTTGCGGATCCCTTTAATCGTAACAACTTCTAATATTCATAAGGACCTCTGCGTAGCTACTGCCTTCTGCTGGTTTAATGATCACGGCCTCTGATTGTCGCTTGGGTCTATTATATGCTCTATGGCTTGCAGCTGTATTCTTCCCTTGTTGTCTTTCTTTTTTTTTTAAGTACTTCCACCACTTTTCCTCCTTCTGCGTGGGATTTCTTCGTCCGTTTTAACGAGACGGAGATGAGAACAGCTTAGCCTGCCAGCCGTTTCGGTGAGTTGTCACTCTTAGCTATTGAGGTTACAGAATGTTGCTCTCACCAGCACTTTATCAAAACTGATCCATTCCGGGTTTCCAGTATATCATAATCAGAATCTTACTAGCCTCGATTCTGATAGACCTTTGGACAGGATTTTCGTCGATGTGCATGTTAGGTGCTGGTCGTTGTGTGATCTCACGTCGCTTTGTTGACTCCCTCTCGTGGGTAGGTTGTTCCAGGGTACAACCTTGATGGGTGTTGTGGACGCTTATTTAGAGGCGGCCTCTGTTCGCCTCTTCACCGGAGGTTCATTGGGCGCATGAGTTTTTTGAGGCAAGCCCTCCTTTCCTGCAGCTTTTGGTCCGCGACTGCTTATTGCTATTCGCAGCTAATCTACCTAGCATAGGCCGTCCGCCATCCGTCAACTGTGACACCGGTAATGGCCTGAGCTCAGCAATACGAGTAGCCTGAACTCAGCCTTTTCGGATTAGGTCAGGCTTTAGGAATATCTGGCTAACTCGTATTAGAAAATAAAGGGTTTTACAGTTCTTTAGTCCACCAGTGGGATTCTAAGGTGTCCATATGGTCCATATGAAATCGGCCTGTTCATAGTTAGTCTACAAAACCTAAGTCGAAAATATTCGGAACTGCTTTTATTCATCTAAGGATTTCAACAGTGTTGAGCTCTTAAGCTATTATACCCCTTAAACCTATTTTTATTTCGATTTACGATAAATTCCTCCTTAAACTAAGCGGACCCCGCTGTCGTCGATGTATTTTTTAAGAGGCCAAAAAGGACCTAAGTGACCTAAGGGCATTTATTGTTGAAGAACGCCTTTTGGGCACATAAAAATTTTGCAGCAGATACTGGCTATCACCAAAAAATACAACTACAACAACAACTGAGCATATCATGCATAACAACAACATCGCTCTACAGCCCTACAGCAGCCAGTGCAGCCTCCACGCTTCGCACGGAGCACACGGTCGTGTAAAATAGTGAAGTAAGCCAACCAATATTGGTCACTAACAGTTGTTTTGTACACACACATATGCATAGATATCTGGAATAGTGTGTTTACTAGCATAGTTAGACAGATCTGTGTACACAACGGTATATAAAAACACATTTATAGCGGTCAAAGTAGCTTGTACCGTTAACTGTACGGTAACTGCGCTTTAGCTGTTTGCGTGCCAAGCGATTTTGTGGTGGGCCTGTAGCTGCCAAACCAAGCGGCAGGCATAGCCAACTGCATACTACCGTAAATATATCTGTATATATGTGCATATGTACTGCTGTACACGACAGTGGACAAGAGTGGCGCGCCCACATTCGTAGCCCGAGAGCTATTGTTTTGCCCAGTCCACCAAATGCGGCCTGCTCACGCTCGTTGCACCCTCTCATCCGCCGCATCTCGCTGCCATTCTCCTCTCTTTACGACATATCCTGCCATTTCATAGATATGTTTGTTTGCGTGTGTCCTTGCCGCATGTCCAATGGTTATAGCCAAAAGTTATGGATACAGTTTTTGGCCAATTTAATTTTCTCGCCTGCAACGAAAGCTCTACTCCGTGACTCTATTCTAGATATACATACATACACGCACACACGCAGAGACGGGCTTCTCGGTCGGTCATTTGCTATTCCTGCTGGCTGTTGGCGATTCGCACAACCATTTACAAGCAACTGAAAATTAACCAAAGCTATGTGGTTGTTCAGTGATGGCTAAAGGCCGTCGCTTGGACGTGCCAGGCAAGAGAGCGAGACCCATTAGGACAGAGGAAGAGAAGTTGACTTACATAAAATCTAATTATTCGAAAGCTCAATACACTTTCAAGTATGGATGTTAGTTCAGTTAAAAGAGAGGTCCCTAAATGAGCTTTAGATTTTTGATATTTTTATTGCCATGCTAAACACGGCTTTGACTGTTAATCTGTTTTCCACCGTTATATTGCTTTGTATAATCGTTTAATTAAATTCCTAATTATTTTAGTTGCGATTAATCGTTGATCTAAATTATCAATAGTGAACATATTTACTGACTTCTTCACTTCTTTAAATAAAGTTCACTAAATTTACTAATATGCAGTCGTCTATCGATGGGTTTCAAGATAAATTGGATTTTGAACTATTTATTTATGATTAATCGTTGACTTAAGCCATAAACAGTCGAACTATTTACCGGCTTGCTGAGTTTCTTAAATTAAATTCGTTGCTTAATATGCAGTCTACTATCGAAAGGTTTCTTGACTGTGACAGATTAATTGATAATTCAATTATTATAGTTATGATTAATCGATGACTCAAACCATAAACAGTCGAACTATTTACTGACCTCCCCTACGTTGCCGGATATGCAGTCTTCTATCGAGAGGTTTCTTTACTGTAACAAATTAATTTAATTTTCAACTATTTTAGTTCTGATTAATCGATGACTGAAATTAATAGTCGATGTAAATTTTCAAAATTATGTGACTTAGATTACTTTTTGGCATTTCTATGTTCTTCTATCGATTCACAGTAACGTTTTAATTGAAGTTTTATCTATTGTAGTCGCGATTGATCGATGGCTTAAGCTACCAACAGTCTATTTACTGACCTGCTGACTTTCTTAAATTACTGTAAATTCACTAAGCTTGCTGTTGCGCACTACTAATAACCGTTTAATTAAAATCTTAATTATTCTAGTTATGGTTAATCGATGATTTATGTTAATAGTCGATTAATTGATTTGGTTTATTTATCGGCAACTCTCAATGACATATATTTAAAAGATAGTTTTTTACTGAGTTCCTCTAGTTTTTTAATAAATCATACTAATGACTAATCACTGACTTAAGTCATCAAATCTGTTTTTCAGTTCATATCTTCTTATAGTAAAATGGCATTAATAACGGAATTTGTAAATTAAGTCAGTAAATAAATAATTTTGATTAAAATCTTTTTCATAATGAGATTTTGGTGACTTTTGTTGAAGGGTTTTTTGAAAAAATAATTAAACAATTTTTAATTTATTTTTAAATAATTAATTAATTTTAATTTTATTTTATGTTAGCTAATTAAATAAAAAAAAATAATTCTGATTAGCTTCCATAATTTTGTTTTTAATTTTTTTGAAATTTAATAACAATTTTTTTAAGGAAGTAATTAAATTATTTTTTTTTAAATTTATTTCTTAATTTCTATTGTTATTTAATTTTGGGTTGTTAATTAATTTTTTTTGAATAAATATTTTTTAATTAATTAAGATTTTTCGAAAATTTTTTTTTTAATTAATTAATTTTTGGTGTTGATTTTTTTCTTGATTTAATAAAAACAGTCTACTTAATTATTTTGAAAGACTAATCTGTGGAGTGTTTTCGTTATTGGAGTAAATTATTTTGTTGATTTTACTTAATTTTTTTTTAATTTTAAAATTATGTTTTTTTGAAAAATATGAAAAATTTAGTGTTTTTTTTTTTAAATACTTAATTAAATTCCTTTTTTTATTTTAGCGGATTAATTAAAGAAAAATAATTATAGTTGGCTTACTTAATAGATTTATTAACTTTTACTTTGGTTTTTAATTTTTTTGAAATTTAATTACTTCAAAGAGTTTCTTTTTAACAAAGAAGTAATTTCTTAATTAGTATTAATTAATTTTGTATTGCTGATTAATTGTTTTTCGAATACATTTCTTCAATAAAAAAAATTCAGCAAAGAACTAGAAAATAAAAAATTTTAGAAAATAAAATGAAAAAATAAATTAAAATTAGAATTTAAAAATATTTTTTAAATTTATATATTTTTTTTTAATTTATTGCCTTGATAAACATTTTTTCGAATGTATTAAAATATTTAAGATTTGTTTAAAAATGTTAAGATTTATTAAAAAATTTCAAGCTTATTTTTTTTCTTAATTAATTTATTAATTTTTTAAATTTATTACCTTAATAAATATTTTTTCGAACGTATTAAATTTTTTAAAATTTATTTAAAAATATTCAGATTTATTAAAAAATTTCAAATTAATTAATTTTTTTCTTAACTATTTGTGAAGTTTTTTGTAATTAATTTTGGTAAAATTAAAAACAGATATTAAAAATTTTTTAAATTTTTTTTTAATAATTTTATTATTTTTTTCAAATGTGTTACAATGTTTTAGCTTAAATATTCGCATTTCGGGCGCTATTGGGTCTCTGACTCTCACGCACACACACACTCGCACATACAAAGCCAGTCAACTGGAGCAAACCGTTTACCTACGCACATGTTCCTAACTGTTTTTACTAAAGTGCGCTACATAACCAACCATATGTATTTATATCTACAATTTTATGTATCCACGCATGCATGTGCACATGAGTGTGCGGGTGTGTGTGTGCGAATTAACATCCACAGGCAACACACAATGTTTGTGGACAAAATTTTGGCTCCATTAGCTGCATGGCTCGGTGTAACTCGAGTATGATCGAGTAATTTGTATGCATGCCTGCGTCATAGACTCGCAGCGGACGCAAATGCACATGTATGTGTATGTGAGTGGGTGTGTGCGCGTGTTTGTTCATATAAATCAGGTTGTAACGCACGCCTCATGCCACAATAAACCTTGGACAGCATACACTGGCGCAAATCTGTATGCTTATACCGTAATTTACCGTTATATTTATATACCCTGTATAGGGTATTTTAAGTATGCCACGAATTTTGTAACAAAAGGAGCAATCAAAATTAAGTTTGTGTACGGGAAATTTTTTTATTTGACGAGATATCCGCATGAAATTTGGTATACTTTCTTATCCAAGGCAACGGTACAATCCACGAACAAATCGTTCAAATTGGATGACGATAGCTTATAGCTGCCATATAAGCTGAACGTTCAAAATTAAGTTCTTGTATGGAAAACTTTTTTATTTGATGAGCTATCTGCACGAAATTTGGCATAGTTTAACTCCAAAAGCAAGGCTATAATCTCCCAAAAAAATTTTCAGATCGGACCACTATATCGTATAGCTGCCATACAAACTGAATGTTCGAAATCAAGTTCTTGTATGAAAAACTTTTTTATTTGATGAGATATCTTAACGAAATTTGGCATAGTTTAACTCCAAAGACAAGGTTATAATCTCCGAAAAAAAATTTCAGATCGGACCACTATATCGTATAGCTGCCATATAAACTAAACATTCCAAATCAATTCCTTGTATGAAAAACATTTTTATTTGTGAAGGATATTTTATATTCTATCGTTTTTTATACCCTGAACAGGGTATATTAAGTTTGTCACGAAGTTTGTAACACCCAGAAGGAATCGTCGGAGACCCTATAAAGTATATATATAAATGATCAGTATGTCGAGCTGAGTCGATTTAGCCATGTCCGTCTGTCTGTCCGTCTGTCCGTCTGTCCGTCTGTCTGTATATATACGAACTAGTCCCTCAGTTTTTAAGATATCGTTTTGAAATTTTGCAAACGTCATTTTCTCTTCAAGAAGCTGCACATTTGTCGGAACGGCCGATATCGGACCACTATAGCATATAGCTGCCATACAAACTGAACGATCGGAATCAAGTTCTTATATGGAAAACTTTCACATTTGACAAGATATATTTACGAAATTTGGTATATATTATTTTCTAAGGCAACAATGTAATCTCCGAAGAAATTGTTCAGATCGGTCGACTATAGCATATAGCTGCCATACAAACTGAACGATCGGAATCAAGTTCTTGTATGGACAACTTTCACATTTGACAAGATATATTCACGAAATTTGGTATATATTATTTGCTAAGGCAACAATGTAATCTCCGAAGAAATTGTTCAGATCGGTTGACTATAGCATATAGCTGCCATACAAACTGAACGATCTGAATCAAGTTCTTGTATGGACAACTTTCACATTTGACAAGATATATTCACGAAATTTGATATATATTATTTTCTAAGGCAACAATGTAATGTCCGAAGAAATTGTTCAGATCGGTCGACTATAGCATATAGCTGCCGTACAAACTGAACGATCGGAATCAAGTTCTTGTATGGACAACTTTCACATTTGACAAGATATATTCACGAAATTTGGTATATATTATTTGCTAAGGCAACAATGTAATCTCCGAAGAAATTGTTCAGATCGGTTGACTATAGCATATAGCTGCCATACAAACTGAACGATCTGAATCAAGTTCTTGTATGGACAACTTTCACATTTGACAAGATATATTCACGAAATTTGATATATATTATTTTCTAAGGCAACAATGTAATGTCCGAAGAAATTGTTCAGATCGGTTGACTATAGCATATAGCTGCCGTACAAACTGAACGATCGGAATCAAGTTCTTGTATGGACAACTTTCACATTTGACAAGATATATTCACGAAATTTGGTATATATTATTTTCTAAGGCAACAATGTAATCTCCGAAGAAATTGTTCAGATCGGTCGACTATAGCATATAGCTGCCATACAAACTGAACGATCGGAATCAAGTTCTTGTATGGACAACTTTCACATTTGACAAGATATATTCACGAAATTTGGTATATATTATTTTCTAAGGCAACAATGTAATCTCCGAAGAAATTGTTCAGATCGGTTGACTATAGCATATAGCTTCCATACAAACTGAACAAATAGTTACTAACAGAAATGCACCTGTGAAGGGTATTTAGCTTCGGTGCAACCGAAGTTAACGTTTTTTCTTGTTCTTGTTTGATTTACTGTTGTTGTTGCCTTGCTTTTTGTTGTTTTGCTATTTGTTGTTGTTGCTGCTGTGTTGGAGTTATTATTACACGCCTGCATTGTTGGCTTTTACTATATCATGCATGTTGTTATTATTGTTGTACTGCTTTGCTGCTTGTTTTTGGCATCATTATTGTTATTGTTGTAATGTTAAATCTTTGCTCCTTCGCACTGGACAGTTTTCCAGTCCATTAAATGCGGACTCGCCTGGACTTGACTGCATGCGTAGAGCCATTATTATTATGCAAAATATTTGCCAGAGTGTGTGTGTGTGTGGGACGGCAGCGGGGTACGAAGCATGTATACAGTGTTTGGGTGCCTTGGTTGATTGTACTATGCCTGCTGGCTGACCACTACCAACACTAATAACATTACTTGCCTGGCTATATGTACATATATGATTGTGTGTGTGGTTGCTAACTTTTTTGTATGTATTAGTGCGTGTATGTGTGTGCATCTTACGTTTGCATAATGATAATAATATTCTGGTTTAGTGCGCATCTATTGAGATGCTGTTATGCAGAATATACGAGCATTTGTTTACTACTTTCATGTATTTGTATGTATATGTATGTGTGCGTGTGGCCTTTAGCGCGTTGTATTGCAGCTTTCTAAGCAAAATGATGCATATCTTATAACTGTACACACACATATAAGCAATGCGGCACTAAGTGTAAGTGTCCTTTGACATTCGAGAGCCAAATAATCGGAAATATATGTAAATGTAAACACATACATATGTATATAAATACATCAAAATTTATTTGAAACACAATTTTCGTTTACACTTATTGCTTTTTATACATTAACATGCTTGTGGTTACTCGTTTGGGTGCTCAAATTGCATGCCGCATCGCCAAATTATATTTTAACAAAAAATAAGAAAAGCTGTAGCCTATCTTACGGCGCTGAGTCACTTAAACGGTGTTCTTTTGCGATTACACGGAATAAAATTAGAAGTTTGAGACTTAAATCGAATTTTACTGGAATTTTCATATTTTACTGGCATAAAATAAAAAATTGTAGTCTATCTTAAGGCGCAAAATTTCTTTCGTGAGGTTTTTTGCAATCTTTCAACTTTCAAAATTATATTTTTCAAATAAATATTATTCATATCGTATGTTCCAGGCAAAATTACAGCTTTGTTGGAAACTGTAGTCTATCTTAAGGCGCTAAGCCGTTTTAAATACGACTTTTACAATCTTTTTATAACGAAAATCATATTTTTCTGTCTGGTTCTGTATATTATCCTCGTTTTGAAATATTTAGCCTTTTTTTTGACTACTCTTGCGGTCTTCTGTCCGAAAAAATAAGGGTTCCTTGAAAACTATAGCCTATCTCAAGGCGCTAAATCTCCTCAAAAGCTGTTTTTACAGTACTGTAGCCGTAAAAACTATAATTTTCAGTCTAAAGGTGATTAAAATCATATTCCGTCTGGTAGAAATGCCGCCAAGTTGAAAATTGTTGCCTAGTTTAAGGCACTCGACAGGAATTTTTGCAATTTTTTTTATTCGTTAGATAATTAGTTGGATTTTTGATTTAAATTTTGATAAAACAACATTAATTTGTTCAGAAGAAGTGTGACGTTTAAAATTATAGCCTATCTCAAGGCGCTTGACTGCTGATACTGACTGGTTGGTGATTTTTTTTTGTAATATGAATACAAATGCAACTACATGCATTGGAGTACTATTTAATTGCTAAAAATGGTTTTAATTACATACTGAATATATTACATACTGCCTATGTTAGGGCGCAGGATGTCTATTTAATGATTATTAGTGTTTTTTTACTTATACAATTTTTGAATCACGAAACCCCCAAATACATGTTGTATTATGACTTTATGAGTACATTTAAAAGTCTTAGCTTATCTTACGGCGCTTATTTTTATGGATAGTAAATTAATAAAGCTTAAAAATAAATTATTTTAATAGAAACAAATTATATAAAAACACCTATATTCATCATTATATTGTTAAATTCATGATTTCCAACTAATAAAGGCAACTATTAAAATAATGAAGCATACCTTTAGGCGTTGATTGTGAATTATGCCTAAATATTGCAGTATAATATATTTCAGTTTAGTATATTTCGTCAAAATAAATCAGCTTTGAACTCGGAAAGTCCGAAAAAATAATTTTGAGCAAATTTATCATTTAATACTGAAATTTGTGGTATACATTGAGGCGCTGTTAATGATTTTAATGTTTCCATTAATAGCATTTTCGAGTATTTTTTTTTATTTTTTGGGCGCATATTATTTTATTATATTATTATATTTATTTTTAAATTTTGTAATTTAATGTTTCAAATTTTTTAATTAAAAATTGTTAATTTAATTACAAAAAAAAAATATTTCTTAATAATTATTTCTTTTCCCTTATTGTTTTAAAAGTTATTTAATTACATTTTTATTTTTTATTTTTTAATTTTTTATTATAATTATGTTATTTATTTTTTTAATTAAACATTTTTTTAATTTAATTTAATTAAACAAATTAACTTAAATTTAATTTTAATTAAATGTTTTTCCTTAGTTTTGAAAATTTATTTAAATATTTTAATTTAAAATTTATTTTGTTTTTTAAAAGTTATTTAATTAATTTTTTATTTTTTAATTTTTTATTATTATTATATTATTTATATTTGTAATTAAACATATTTTTAAATTTAATTTAATGAAACAAATTTACTTAATTTTATTTTAATTTATTGTTATTTCCCTTAGTTTTGAAAATTTATTTAAATATTTTAATTTTATTAATTTAATTTTAATTTATTCTTTTTTGCCTTAGTTTTGAAAATTTATTTAAATATTTTAATTAAAAATTTATTAATTTTTTTTTAACTTTTGGTTTTTCATTTAGTTTTGAAAATTTATTTAAATTTTTTAATTAAAAAATGGTTTAATTTATTTAAAAAAATTACCTAAAAAAATTTCTTAAAAATTAGTTTTGAAATTTTATTTGTTTCTTTTCTATTTTTTTCAAATTTGTTTTTGAAATTTAATTAAGTTCTTTTTTAGTTTTTTTATAGTTATTATTGTACAATATACTATAATCAGAAGCGGGCATATTTTAAATTTTTTTAATCATGTTTTTTTTTTTAGTTTTAATTTTAATTTAATTTTAATTAATTGTTTTTCTTTTATTTTTGAAAATTTATTTAAATAGTTTAATTAAAAAAATAGTTTAATTAAAAAAAATTTCAAAATTGTTTTTGAAATTGAATTTATTCTTTAATTTTTTTAATTTTCCTTAATTTTTTATTATTATTACACAATATACGTATACATTCAAATACGGTCATATTTTACATTTTTTTAATTTTTTTTTTAATTTTAATTAAAAATTTATTTAATTAAATTTAATTTTAATTAAATGATTTTTTCTAATTTTTGAAAATTCATTGCAATTTTTTTTTTTGAAATTACAGTTTTTTTTAATTTTTTATTATTATTATATTATTTATTTTTTTAATTAAAAAAATTTAATTTAATTTAAAAATTTAATAAAAAAAAATTTCCAAAATGGTTTTTGAAATTCCATAATTTAAATAAATGGTATTCAAATTGAAATATTTCTTTTGAAATTGTTTCTTTAACGTTACGTTACACATTTGCCATTCTTCTGGGCGCCAAATATATAACATACGTGACCGTTATACTTAAAAAAATATGACTGTAGTTAAAAAAATTAATAAAATTAAAAAAAAAAAACAATATTTTTTCAACAATAATAGAATAGCCTTAAACACTTGCTGCAACTAATGCGCAGCAACCAATTTCGGCTCCCATAAAAACTACCTGTCTGCGCCTGCGCGGCTGTGACATTGTGAAAGAGAGAAGCGCAAACAATAAGTGTTGTAATTGACACGCTGGCGCATTTGTGTGGGTTCTTAGAAATGGCACAATGACACCAAGAAAAAAATCAAAATCGAAAGACGTGTCATAAAAAGTCATGCAACTTAGCCAAACTATATGGAAGTTGGTGCAGACCAGCAAGAGCCAAATAATAATTTTTATCTCGGAAGCCATCAGGCGGTTTAAAGTAGCGCGTGAGTGCGTTTTTTATTATATTGCTTCAGGATGGAGTTAGATATGCATGTGTACAATATGTTTATAGCTCCATTTACTGCTTTTTGTGTCTCTCTTCATACGCTTTTCATTCACCATTTGCTTCGTTTCCCACATCTCAAGTATTTGTGGCACGTACCGGCTTATCTAGGATATCTCTCCGCTGTTTTTGTCTCTAATCATTATTATTATGCTAATGCCTAGTTGGGCCTCACCTCAACTCCGAACGGAAGTAATAATTGTAAATAGTTGTTTGACACAAAAATATGGCAGCACTGTGCGCATAATAATGCGTTAAGCGCTTATCCAGTTTTATAGAAATTTTCGTCTTGGATTTCTGTGGAATTTTTGCTTTTTGGTGGAGGAGTGAGAAACAGTTGCTACAATTTAATAATTCGTTGATATAAAAGAATAGTTTTGAGCTTCAATTTTATCCAAAAATATTTATATAGTCAATCAAATTAGTCAATCTCATATGTTTCTTCCAAATATTTGATGTTTCACCTGACCTTTAACTCAGTATACTGCCGATCTAACCGTTTTTTTTTCAGCCAAAGGCCATACAAATGAATTTTGGGGCAGATTTTTGAGAAGAAAGTCGGTCCTTGAACTCTCTTTGTAAATAAAATGCTAGAAGATCACCTGAAAAGCCTTCTAACCGACGGTCGATGGATAACGGGGACCCGGTCTTTGAACTCTCTTTGTAAATAAAATACTAGAATATCTGGTGTGAAACCTTCAAACCGACGCTCGATGGATCCCCGGGACCCTGCCAGTTCTCAGTTAAACCAAAACTAAGTATATGGAGAATATTTGTTTATAAGAATTTCTACGAAGACACGAAAAAATTATTCTCCACCTGCTTATTTTTGGTTTAACTGAGAACTGAAAGGGTTGCCGGAATCCATCGATCAATAAATATACACCTAACCCGCTCTTCTGCGTTGGATTTTTCGAATTGGTCAATAGGCTCAAAAAATCTGCTCATTATGAGGACTAACAATTTAGGCACGTGAGCCCTAGAAGAGCTAAATAACTCGTACTCAAAGAAAAATAAAACTAAACTCAAAGAAAAAACTAATTTGAGTAAAACTGAGAGGCTTTGAACTCTCACCGACTGGACAAAATTCTAAAGAATAACGAATATTAGAGAAACTTTTACGAATAATCCTCAGCTGTCTGTCAGAGTTCGCTTCTGTTCCTTTGAAAGAGCTTTCAAAAAGACCAGTTTTGTGAGACTGCTACTTTCGTTGTGATCTGAAGGTTACATTATCACATACTGGACAATGTGAGCAAGAAAAAACGTCTTTACGGCAGCTCACATACTTGACGTCTTCTCTAAAATTAGAAAAATGCTTCCAGCTAAGGTCGACTGTTGACAGACTGATGCATCTATAGTTTAAATTTAAAGACACATCGAGTCTGTTTTTGACGGAGTTTTGTTAGGTTAGGATACTTACGTTCCTATTTCTATTTCTATCTTCCATATGTATTCCTTACCGACAGTCGTAAAGAGCGTGGTTGTCGACCTAAACTTTACTATTGGTTACCAAAGAACATGATAGATTCTAAGGCCTATTAAACTCGTATATAATACTTGGATAACATATGTCTGTGGTGGGTGAGGCTTTATCCAAGGTGGTATCGTTGTGTATCGATATACCGTGTCTGAACAAGAACGTCCAATTGTTCCTTTCATTCTGTGGAAAACAGCAATTGTACTATCTTCTTTGGAGCTGTTTTTTAGTATAACACAGAAGTGGGAACCATTTAACTCGGAATCAGGTTTCTTTGCTGTTTACCGATCATTCTGAGAAAACGGCTCTACTAAATCCCTTGGATGTAACCATTTCGTACGAGTATATAAGATGATCCATTTCGAAGTTCCCTACTTCTTTTTTTTTTAAAGAAAAAGGACAGAAACTACAAATTTAGTGGGGAATGTGTATTATCATTCGAAAGGACATTTGTTCTTATTTATTTTGTGAAGATTATCTCTTTCAAATATTGGGAATGTCTACGCTTCAGTTGGTCCAACTCAAAGATGGTCCGTTGAGTCCAGTTTTCGATGACTTTTGATGACCCGTTCGAGCATTTCGACTGCGACTAACAGGCGAATGACACGCGTGATGTTTTGCTCCAAGGCCTGTATCGAAGCGGAATTGTCCACACAAACTTTGGACTTTACATATTCCCACAGGAAAAAGTTTAACAGTGTAATATCACATGATCTTGGTGGCCAATCGACCGGCCCATTGATTGATGTGTGGGAAGCGACGCCGTCTTGTTGAAAAAAATGTCGCCGAGATCACGAGCTTCAATTTCAGGCTTTAAATAGTCGGTTAACATGGCGTTATAATGATCATTGATGGTTACGTTCTCACTGGCATCATTTTTCAAGAAATATGGACCGATTACTACACCGGCCCACAAACCACACCAAATCGTTGCGTCTTCTGAATAAAATGGCAGCTCTTGAATGCCTTCAGGTTGATCTTCGTTCCAAATGCGGTAAATTCGCTTGTTTATATACACATTGAGCCAGAAATGGGCTTCATCGCTCGAAAACGTCGGATCTTCTTGGAACTTTTTCGCTTTCAGTTTAAGATCTCGACGTAAAATGCGCCAAGTCGTTCCATAAGTCAGTCCGAGTCACTGCGAACGACGCCGAATCTATTCTCCACGGTTACTCTTAGCTACGGCTGTTGTATTTCTTAACTGCGTGCGGGACGTGGTCTTTTGGTTGAATATTAGCCAATAATAAATGCTGAATCTCAAGATGGGAGTTGGTGTTGGGCAGGTGTCGCTCAGTAGGCCGATTACTCACGACTCACGCGTGATCTGTCAAAAAAATGCTATGGAAAAAAGTACATATACTTGGATCACCCGTTATTTTCTCGCAGTTGACATTTAGTTTTGAACATACTGGGCTCCGTGTACCATTATATCTCGATATCTTCACTCCATTGTTTGAAACCATTGTTCGTTTATCGTTTTTTTTTCACTTTCTTCGCTGTATACCGTTAGTTTAGAACTTCTATGTTCTAAAGCATCCGTTAGTTCTGTCAAAAGCGGTCCTACATTCCTCTCAGTCTTCTGGGTAAGACCATTGTTTATATTTTCTTCGTGGTGGTTCCTTAGTAGAGGATGGCAGTGGGATCCAAAATTGGGTTATGAGCCTAAGAAGCGGCGCCTTCTTAATTTTTGTCGAAATTTTAGAGCGGTTCTTCATCTAAAAGTGTCCTTAAAACTTACTTGAATCTTAAAATCAAATATTAGTGTCAACGCTGTTGTAAAAAATTGACTTCCTACAGCACATACTGAGGGCCCTGTACATAAGCAGCTGCCCTCGTAAGCATTTATACTGTAGTAATACATTATTCGGATTGGCAATGCCTATTTGCTATCGATTTTCTGCAATTGCTCGGCAATTTTCTAAATTTTTCTTCGATTTTATTTTTAGTCCGCAATTTTTTTTTTGTTTTTTTTTTTCTTACTTTTTGTGGTTTTTTCTTAATTTTATTTTTGTGTTTTTTTTTTCTTTCTTATTTTGAGTCTTCATTTGTTCAATTGTTGAATTATACTTAAGCGCCCCGTTTATGCAGCACCACTTCCAGCATTATGGACGCCTTCGCCACTTAACCTTACTTTTCAAGCTTCTACTCTTCTTCTTCCTCTTCTTCACTCGTCAAATTATTTATTTGTTTCGTCAACGACTGACACAAGCGTTTACAATTCAAGTGCAGTCATTCTAGCGCATTTTACATATCGGACATTTGACAAGAGCAGTGCCTGACGAGCGGTCTGAGACACACATACAGACACATACATATACATATGTGTGTCTAAAAGCATTGCAACGCATGCATTTTGGTGGCAATTGCAATGTGCAACATTTTGTGGCGATTATCATAAACGGTGACATTAAAATGTCGCCAATTTGGTGAGCTCATTACAAGTGTCTAAGTGTGAGTGTGTGTGACTTTTCGTTTGTTGTGCCTACCAACACACACACACACACACAGGCATGCGCTCACGTCTGTCAAACGTTGCTCAATTTCATTTAACAATTTTGTCATTCGACGTTGAAATTGTGATTGCAATTGGAAATTGAATTATTTATTTCGAAAACAACAACAACAACAACAGGCAAAATGCAAATGACAAAAATACAAACAAATATGTGTATGTGTGTGTGCGTGCGTAGCTATGTAATGGTAGGCATTTGCAAATTATCAAGGCGACAGAAATAATTTTTGTCAACAACAACAACAACAACAACAACAATGGCAACGATAACAAAGCAACAATAATAAGAATTAGAACAACGAAAAAATCACATGCAAAAACAAGAGCTGAAGTAATATGTGTGCACAACAACAATAACAACAACAACAGCAACAAAAAATACATTAAAACAACAACAAAACCAGCAACAACAAAAACAATGCAGATACAATAGCAATAGAAATCCATAACAACAACAATAATCACAAAAATAACAACAACAACAGCAACAAAAATACAATAAAACAACAACAAAACCGTACAGATACAATATCAATAGAAATCAATAACAACAACAACAATAACAACAACAACAGCAACAAAAAATATAATAAAACAACAACAAAACCAGCGAAAACAAAAACAATGCAGATGGAATAACAACAAAAAGGAATAGTCTTTTGTCAACAACAACATTAGCACCGACAACAAAGCAACAACATTGAGAACTCTTCTTCTGCGTTACTGGCGGTTATAGTCGAGTTAACAACCCACGCACCACTCGTTTCTTCTTTCCGCTACTCGAGATACCAAGTGCAACTCGGTCCTTCTCCAACTGATATCTCCAGCGGAGTTGAAATCTTACTGTTCCTCTGCTTCCACCTGCGGATACTGTGTCGAATAGTCTCAGCGCTGGAGTGATCTCTTCCATCCGGACAACATGACCTAGCCAGGGCAGCTGATTCGTTGAACTACAGCTCGTCATTCCATCGACTGCGGTATTCACCGCGGCCAACGCGCCAAGGATCATAAATCTTTCGCAGAACCTTTCTCTCGAAAAGTCGTAACATTCACTCAGCAGAAGTTGTCATCGTCCATGCCTCTGCACCAAATAGCAGAACGGGAATAATGAGTGACTCATTGATTTTGGGTTTTGTTCGTCGAGAGAGGACTTTACTTCTCAATTGTCCACTCAGTCCGAAGTAGGATCTGTTTCCAAGAGTTATTCTACGTCGGATTTCAAGGCTGACGTTATTGTTGGTGTTCACGCTGGTTCCAAGATAGACGAAATGCGAAGTAATGTCTGTCAGCAGTGACTCGGGAGCCAAGTCACGAGTGCCACGACTGTTTGTTTGATGAAAGGAGATATTTCGTCTTCTCCACGTTCACAACTAGAACCATAGCCTTCGCTTCCTTATCCAGTCTGGAGAAATCAGAACTAACGGCGCGGTTGTTGTGGTGAATTATATCAATATCATAGATAGAAGTTTCTACCTTCTCTATTTAGCTCTGTAGCTCGAATTATTTGCTCCAGTTATAGCTCGGCCGGCAATCCTCATCATACCATCTGTTCTTGCGACCTTTACGAAAACCGATGGTTTCGCTTGTAGTTGTACGTAAGGAGGTTGAAATGCCATCCCACAGTTCCCTTATACCGAGCTGATGATGAGTGCTCTCACACATACAGAGGCGGGCGCGTATCTTCGCAACAACAAGGTAGTGATCCGAGTCGATGGGTCCTCGGACCGCACGCACTGGATACTGGATACATGTCGTCCATTTATCACAACACGACGGATCTGGTTTCGAGCTTCTCGATCCGGAGATCACCAGGTACCTTATGAGCTTTCTTGTGTTGGAACCTAGTACTACAAACAACCATGTTTGACAACTGTTGTAACAAACATGTCTCCTTGGCCCACATTGGCGCTGAAATCGAAAAGCACAATTTTTATATCGTGGCGTGGACAGTTTGTCATAAGCGCGCTTCAACCGCTCATAAAAGGCATCTTTGGTCATATCGTCCTTCGTGGCGTTGGCGCAAAACAGTGGCTAGAGGTTCATCCCCAGGGTAAAGCTAGAACTCGAGGACTGAGTCTTTCTTATACCACAAATCCCACTTGGCTGCTTTAGTAAATGTCATAAGGACTTGCTCGTCTCCGTTCTCATCCCATCCATCTCATTTCTGGAACGGCGGTGAGGTCAATTTTTATTTTTACGTGGACATCAACTCGCTGGCCATCGATACCTTCCCAATTTAGGGACCGGACGTTCCAGGTTCATGCCCTTAAATCATAGCCCTTATTACGTTTTCGGAGGTCATCACCAAAAGTAGGGTTTTCATCAGCGGCTTTTGTTTCGTTTTCATTGGGAGTGGTTTCTACGTGGCGGGTTCCAACCCCAGCGAGAATATTGAGCTTGATTTATCACTATCCTTGGCTGGTCTCTTGCATGGTAGCAAGTGCCAGCCGTGGGGTTGGAGCTGAGAGATTAACCAGCGCTGGAGACTCCTTTTTAGACTGTTATTAAATTATAATACTTCGCTGATTTTATGGATTTGCAGCTTCTAGGACAGTCTATGCTTAAACTTACTAACCAGTCTTCACTAATTACATCTGAAAACAAAGCTTCTTCGTCCAAATACGGCACTACCCTGTTTTCTACTCAGTAATTCAAACTTACTTAACGCTTCTAGAGTCCTTCTCACCGTGATCGCTTGCATACTCCACATTTTTAAGAAAAAAAGTCGACTAACTAAATGCGCAAAAGTGAAATCTCAATTTTTCCTTCGTGCGCAGCTTCACTCCAGCCAAACAAAAGAGTCGTAAATAAGGCATGAAAGCTTCAAATAAAAACCATTACCGTTTAAAATTCCAATCGACACCCAAACAAGAACGCCAGCACACTTTGATCACAGCGACACGACTTAGGCTTACGAGCACACAGCTACCTTACGCCGGCCGACTACCTTACCCATTGTGTGCGCCAATTGTACATAGACATTCCTTTCGTTGGCTTGACACTGGAATGCGAGCGCTTGCTCGAGTCAATTGCCGATCGTTACGTAGTTGGCAACCAACTTGCTTGATTGTTGAGAGCAATTTATTTAAATTAATTGCCATTGTTTGCCGAACGGTTTGTTGTTTGTCGAAAGCGAAGGCTGTCGCAGATATTTAGACGCATTGGAGCTTTGAAAGTGAGAGCAACTTGCGTATAAAGCTTTGAGGAGCTCTTTTGAATGTAGTAAACTGATTGTGATACGAAAAAAGTGTTTAAGTCGTGGGTACTAGCTGTCTACTACGCTTTTATAGTTGCAGCTAATGACCGAATTGCGCGCTTTCGCACTTTCCTTCGGCGCAAATTCCATCCAAAACCAAACCATAAGTCAGCGGTTTCGGTCTGGCAATTGCCAACGCCATTCATTTCAATTTTTTTTTTCAATACTTTTTTTCAACAACCGTTGTTATTGTCACACCTACGTCAGCAATGAGCGAACACACGCGGCAGAGGAAGCGGGGTTGCCCAAACTCCGGATGTGCTCTACAGTTGATCGCACATTTCACATAAAATCGATCGTTCGTACGCGAACGCCGTCGATCGATTGGCAGTTTTTTTCACCAAATTAACTACAAACAAGCCACTCACTCGTTATTGTTATTGTTGGCTTTTAATGTCTTTTGTATGCAAATTAGCGGCCACATAATTGATTCACTTTGCGCCGAACTGGCCGGCGTTGAAGTGTTGACTAGACATGAGAAATAATACCCTTCTGTTTTTTTTTTTTTTTTGGAGTACTCCACCTTACTTCCTTTCCCACCCATGCGTTGGCGGCCGAACGTTGGTTGATTTGCGATAGATTTGTAGTTTCACGCCTGAGTGTGCTTTCGCGCTGGAAGCCTGTGTTCGGCGCGTTTATCGTGTGTTGCCATCGCATACCGGCGCGGTGTTGGGTTGGCTGCACTGAGTTCAAAGCGGGTGATAAGACCCAACTAAGCGTGAATGTGGAGAGGAGAATTACTTATTTTTATTGATGAATGACAGAAGAGGTGATTGGAGGACACGGCATACGGACGGCTGTTCTGTATTTTGGGGAACTGTGGCGCTCATACTATATACTTTTCAATAACATAGAAACCTCGGAACTTGAAAAAAATTAGTAGCTTTGAAAGATCTTTTTAATCTAATGCTTTTCTGTAAGGGAACAATTCGTGTTTTCTTAGTGGTTTTGGTTTACTGAAGATTTGGCAAGTTCGTATGAAAAGACCATAAAGATCGGACGTTAAGAGCGCCATTATGCTGGAAAGTTTTTGGGAAATATTCGTACCGTCGATCTTTAATATAATTTAAATGCGTCCTGCTAGTCTGGCAGAAGTAAACAGAGCCTATTTTCTCGTGGATCCTGCACAGATATCTCTAATCCGCCAATTATACTCTTAGAAGTCTTCTTCTTTATTGGCACAGACACTACTGAAGTGCTTGTAGCCGAGCTTACAATAGCGCGCCGGTCGTTCTGTCTTTCCGCTGTTTGGACCCAGTTGGGAGTTTCAAGTGTAGGCAAGTCCTTCTCCACCTGGTCTTTCCAACGGAGTGAAGGTCTTCCTTTGTCAAGTAGTCTCACTTTTAATGGTGATATATTCGAAGTTCGTTATCCATCACCTCGAGTTACTCGAGATAAGACTAGTGTGAGTGTCAGACGACATCAAAATATTGCAAAGCTGATGAGCTGGCAAGAGAGGCTACCTAACCTCGCTATTAGTAGAATGAAAACGGATCGGCGCATCGCTCTCCTCGTGTGTTCTACTACTGGATGGAACTTAGTCAGATCACGTGGGCTTGACCAGGTTTGGGCTACCAGCGGTTCATGCCGTGTCGCAAGATTCTTTTGGCCCAAGAACGATCGTAAGAGATCCAGTGCTCACTTTGCTCTCTGTTAAGCTAGCCTCTCCATAGTTGTAGGGGTTCTAACAGGCGCTCTATCGGCGTCCATGCTGTAAAGTTGAGAATCTTACTGCACGCAAGCTGAAGAAGCTGTATGAAAGAAGATGAGGTGGAATCATATCAACACTTCCTTCTTGTTTGCGAAATCAAGGTTTAATTACCTGGAAACTCACACTTTCAGCTACTCCAACTGCAGCCGGCGAGAATAGAAATCAAACGGCTGAGCAAGCTTGGTGCTTTTGCGGACTTTTACGATCGAATACAGTAGTTCACAAAGGACTGCTGATAATTGTAGTGTGATCTCTGGCTCAGCCAGCGAACATATCAAGTCCTTTCAAGTCTTTGCGGTCTGTTCTAAAGAGCTGTTTCCGTTAAGGAGGTCAGCAGCACACCTCATTTCGGTAAGAACGAATACAGTTGTGTTTTTATGGCTTCACAAAGGATTGCTTGTAGTCCAAGTGCGTTCTTTGGATCAGCCATCAAACCTAACCTATATTTTCAAGTCATTGCGGTCCTTTCTAAATAGCTTCATTCGATAAGAAAGTCCGCAGCACACTTCGTTTCAGTCGGATGACGTATTCAGGAGATTTTCTTTCGCTTAGTGGTCAGAGCCATTTCCGTAGGTCCGTTTTTAGCGGAACCTGGTAGTAATCGATCCTACTTGTGCTTAGCAGTCAGAGGCGGTCTAATAATCGTCTAAAAATAACTATGCTTGAGGGTTCATAGAATAAGCTTCCAACAGTAATCTGCATTACAAGTTGTTTGCTTTTACTGGGGATAGTGGTTTGGAGCTTGAAGAGTGAGGGTTCATAGAATAAGCTTCCAACAGTAATCTAGACTACAAATTGCTTGCTTTTACTGGGGATATCGGTTTGGAGCTTGAAGAGTGAGGGTTCATAGAATAAGCTTCCAACAGTAATCTACATTACAAGTTGTTTGCTTTTATTGGGTACATTGGCTTGGAGCTCAAAGTGTCAAAGGTCTTCGGTTCCTGATAGGAGTCTCATTATACTTCGTTTTCTTAATCGCCAGGGTGAACACCGAGCTTTTCTAACATTTGGATCCTAAGCATTTCCTCTTGGAATTTCGCCTTTATTGGCTCAAACGCTTTCTCTTCCTAGGAATTCCTCTTTTCTGCTCTCCGCCGCGTTTTTCTACAGTCTCCCTCGCTTACTTTTTACGTTCCAGCTGATCGCGCACTCACTGATCGTCATCGATCAGTAAATTGTTACCATGAGCCCGCGTTGCATGCAACATGCTAATTTATGTGCAACGACATATTTTTCGGCTGACAGCTAAAATTGTAGCAATTCATTTGCATAGCAAAACCTCCACTTTCCACTTAAATTATTATTCATTGCCACGTTGCATTTATCAAGCGCTGCCCTATGTCAAGACATGTGCGCTGCTCAGCTCGCAACGACTAAGCCGCAGTGATGGGGTGCCTTCTTGCGGTCAGTAGCGTCAGCTGCGTACCTTGCCACGACTTGTTCGCGACGCTCGCTATTGAATTCATCAATAATCACACAGTTGTAAGGATATTTTCTCATCTATTGAGCGCGCCACGGCTGAGATGAGCCGCAAGCAGATTTTAGTACATACGTCTCGACGAACCAACGTTTGGCATACGCGACTCAGTGGCAATGTCAGCTCAATTTCCCGCAATGCCAGCCAATTGACACGGCGCGGCGGTCACTTTGGTGCAATAAGACAATCGCTTGTAAACGCTGACAGTTTCATTTTATGTGCTGTCCCGCCGAAAGCGAAAAATTTATAAACCTCGCAAGCGACGTTGGCATTCAAATGTCTTCTTCGCAACGTTAGCAGACGACACTGCTCTCGCGCTGCTAAGCTGCGACTATGCCTTGGAATTTCTCAAAGACAGATCTTATGGCTTTGGTTGGCGATCCCAAAGCGTCGCATCTCCTTGGCGCATCCTTAAACCGCATATCCAGCGTCCAGCCGCCTCTAGCGTACGTACTCTCGTTCTTTTGCCTACCGTCGCGCGCTCATTATTGGCCGTGGCATGCGTGCATAAACGGCAGCCGCCTTGTCCACAATCGCCGCAATTGTGAGTGAAATTTTTATTTGCTGGAATTCGTTGACGTTGTTTGGTGTCACTTTGATAAGTTGCTGCCGTGCTACGCCAATACAGCAATTCACGCCAAACGGCCGGCACAAATGCTGCGCTGCGCTGCGCCGTACAAATTTTATTTTAATTTTACTCAACTCATTCACTCGCCAATATAAACGAAATTGCTTTGTGCCCAAAACACAATTGGATTGCGCGAAATTCCGTTGTTGATTTGCCTGACACCACGACGTGGCGGAGGCTGGGAGTTTGCATTGTCTGCGCAGTGGCTCGCGGTACGGTATTGACTGACGGTGCGGCCTGTAGTGCTGTCGCGACAGTTGAGTGGTCGATAATTTTCAAATCGTTAGGCTGCAGCGCGCACAAGCGTCCGAATGATCGGCCGACCAAGCCGTCGGCCTGTCCTGCAGTGCGGCAATTGTCATTGACAACTTAAATGCCGCAATAATTTCTCAATCACGGCAAAGTGCTGATAGGCCAGGCGTTTACTTAGGATTGTGCTTAGAATGTGGCCTTGAGATTTCGCTGCAGTGAGGTGAAGAGAGCGGCTTAATATGAAACGGTTGAGGTAGCTAGTCAACAGTAAAAATCGAATTGGGTTTAACGTTGGTGTTATCTGAAAAAATCACTTTTGGTTAGGGTTCCGCTCGGGCTTGAAGAATGATATAACAAGCTCGTCTGATAAACTTTTATGAAAATCTGAAAATACTAGACGTAGACTTTACTTCGGCTACGCAAACTTCAAGATCCCATAAGCATCCATTATTCCCTCAAATATTTGGCGGAAGTGCTCTCGTCTCACAATATTACGCAAAACCTTTGAGATGGTTCGGCCTCTATGATCAGTTGACTGGATATTCGCGATAACAGTCCGCTCTATAAACTGCGCTCCAAGGGTTTTATAGTCATATCCGTCGGATTTTTAATCTGTAGACATATCCGTCATCAGCTGGAAGATCTGATAAGATGTGTTCGTAGATAGTTGAGATTTCTTGTTAAAGTAATGTGAATTTTCGGTCGGCTTCCTCTAAGAAAAGAGGTATCACATATATTATCGAAGCAGTATGGCAGATGTTAAGCATATGTAGTGATCTCAGTGCCAGATATGAAGAAATTCATTGCCTGTGCAATGTTCTCCATTCGAAGTTCATTCACATGAGGTCGCTTAATATCCATTCCAGCTTTATATAGTATATCCTTTAGTTATGGAGTAAGGTCTTAATACTTCGAGCTCCATATTTCTTGAGGCTGTGGAGTATGTTCAGGGCAAATTGTTTTCGTTAGTCATCTTTGGTCTTTACGGGTCGTTGTGGGTTCAATTCGTATCCGTATTAGAAAATGTCAGAGCTTTGAAAATTTTCTGATTGACTATAAGTGTTATTCTCGGAGGTGTCTGCAAGTGCTATCTCACTTTTAGCTGTACTTTAAATTGATTATATTAACGCCGGTAGCTTTAGGCGAATAAGTTGAGTTTTAAACGGTAATCTGAAGTTTTGTGAGCTTGAATTTCGGACTAAAAATAATCTGAAAATAGTTTAACTGTAAATTTTTCACAATAGTTTTTCTTAAGTGGATATAGGGAAGCCTACGATGGAGTTCCTGACGTTAAAAGTTTAGAGTAAAGGATTTGGGGGCTGTCGAAAACATGTTGATCTCTCTATTTGAAGGTCAACGGATAGGGACCGATTCAAAACTTGTCGATCCCTCTATTTGAAGGCCAACGGGTAGGGACCGATTCAAAACTTGTCGATATCTCTATTTGAAAGTCAATGGATAGGGACCGAAGAAGTTCGATCCAACATCTATGAGCGGATAAGAAAGCTGCCAGATTTTGCTTTTTTGAGTTGCCTTCTCTATCTTAAGTTGTATGTATTAGCATATATCTCATAGCTTGATTCCATCTTGTCTGTTGTTTTGGGCAGACCACTTGGAACATAAAATATTTATCAGCTAAGTCAATTAACAGACTTGATGAGAGTCGTTGATTTATTTTCGAACAGCAAATATGAAGAAAAACTTGTCTTCCGCTTAAAATTGATAGATTAATACTCACCGATCCAAACGGGGTTAGATCGCCAAAAAAACCAGCCCTTGGCCGGATAAAATCCGGGTCGATCCCGGTGCGTAGAACCGGCTGTCGTTGGAATTGTCTTCCGCTCGCATATGCCGATCTTCATCTCCTCTGAAACTTCGTCTATTTTTAGGGATATGCCGATCTTCGGTTTCTCTGAAACTTCGTCTATTTTTAGGGATCGTAACAGCTTCTGATATGAAGCGGCGGTATGCGATTGTCAATCATAACCCTGCTTAAGGATGAACATTTCATTAGGCTATTCGAATCTTCGTCTTGGTTTAGGGTTTGTAAGAGCTGCTGGTATGAAAAAGCGGGGCGAGATTGTCAAAATCTCTGTGAGAATACCATGGAACAAGTATTATTTTATTCATTGGATCATACCCCTATTTAAAAGTAAGAATTTCTTTGTTCTAACGAAATGCTCATCTATTCTTAGCGACCGGAAGAGCTTCTGGTATGAAAAGCGAGTTGGGGTTGTCAAAAACTCGTTGAAAATATTATGGAGCACGTAAAACCCCTGCGAAAGAATGAGACTTTCGTCGGTCTCTACGTACTTTCGTCTGTTTTAAAATGAGAATTTCTTCGGTCTCATCCAATCTTTCCTTAATTTTATGGAATCGTAAGAGCTTCTAGTAGAAGTCTGGTTGAAGTAGCGTAAGATTATTAAGCATTACTTTTTAATAAGCATTGTTTTAAGGAATCATAACCCTGCCTAAGAAAGAGTATTTCGTCCTTCTCTCCGAATCTTCGTCTATTTTTAAGGATCGGAATTTTAGGCATTTATTTTAGATGTGAAGTTGTGTTGTGCCTATCAGGCTCTCCTTATAAATACTCTGTATTAAGTATTATTTCACTCAATAAAGCATACTACTGCCTAAAATTGGAAATTTCTTCCGTTAACCGGGTTTCACTTGTGCCTTCCTCGGCCTCCAGCAATCGATTTGTCGTAGTAATCAACAACAATAACCTCAACAAGGCGCAGCATTAAATCAAAGCCTTACTTTTTTTTATATTTTCTTTCAATTTGGCGATCGATCAGTGTAAAAACTGCTGGCAGCGGCAACAACAATAACAACAGCAACAACTTGACGCATCCATTGCCATTGTGGCGGCGATTAAATTGCGACGCCGCTGCCGTTGGCCGCTGATATCTCAATTATTGTCACTGCATATCCTTATATGCTGGCAACGCATATTGGCCAGCAATTGTGTGTTGTGCAAAACAAGAACAACAACAACAGCAGTAAGTAGCGATGTGGCAAAGAGCATAAAAAAGAGAAAAAAAAAAACTTGAAAAAATTGGAAAAAATTGGAAAAAATCACTTATCAGCAATGCGTGTGTAAATTAAATGTAAAATGCTTTGCGACTTGTTTATATGCTGATGTATATATATATAATATGTATATAAAAATATATATGTAAAAGTATATATAGTGTATGTTGCACACTATCGTTGCACTGTGGCTGCCACAAAATCGCTGCCAACACACATGCGAGAATTTTAAATATTTTACATGTGCCACGTAATGTTGTAAAGAAAGCAAAATACAACAATAAGCACAGAAACAACAAAAATAATTGCAAATAAATACTTATTTGGCAGAAATGGCCGAAACGCTGCACAATTACCCCTGCAAGCCGCACCAGTTAGAAGCTGGATCAAGAGTTTTTTATGAAACAAATGCAATAGTTGTTATTATTGTTGTTTTTATTGTTTTCTTTTTAATGTTTATTTGTTAGTTGACCGCTACACTTTTGCTTTCTGCCATTTCGTGTACTTTATTTGACCTAAATATATGCCAAATGAAGGCAAACTCCTTGCCACTTGGTCTCTTCTAGTCCAGTCATTATAGTAAGTTCACCTCGGAATCGAATTCCAAGATTCTTCCCTAATTTAAGCTTAAATGATTGGACTATCAACGTTTTGAGTGCATTCTAGATCAAATCTGAACAATTAAGACTCCGGTTTTTATTTTAGGAAGCTTCGGATTTTAGTTTAGGAGGGTTCGTTGGTATGCTCAATTGTGTCAAAACTCCAACAATCCCGCATATACATATTTTCCGTAGCCCACTTATGCCCTTCATATGCTGTTTTTGTTGTTGTAGCATGCTATTTTTAGAGTAGTGTCGATTTTTGTATGTTTTAACTGAGTTTAGAACGCACGTGATCCAAAAACATAGACCCAACGACTGCATTAGATTCATAGCATGCGCGCTGAAATGTGTTGCTGTAGTTGTAGTAGCGGCTGAAAACATCCCTGATGTATCGTTCCCACGACAGTCGAGTGGATTTTCGTTCCCTGGTTCGTTCCGGTTAAGTAGATGGTGGTGGTTACTTAGATCCTTAGGTGGTTACTTAGATCCTTAGTCCTTATCTCGAGATTATTAGTTTTCTAGATACTTTGACCATGACAGATTTTAATCCCTATTAACTCCTTTGGATTGCTTCAGTAGAGCAGTAAGTGACACGTTCTGTGGTGTGAACAATTGAGTTTCCAAAATGAACTTTCAGATCTGACACAAACAGAAGGTATACTTTTATTTACTCCTTATATCTCACTATATATCACTGTCCATTTTATACCGAGGAACTTTTAAAGTGAAAAAACTCTATTCATTCGATTTTTTGTCCAAAATCTTCGTCGACGTTTTATGGGGTCTCAGTGCACTTATTTTAGTAGAATCAAGCTACTCTTCTTCTTTATTGACTTAGACACAGCTTACACGATTACAGTCGAGCGCCAGTCGCTCTTTCTTTTCGTCGTATGGTGTCAATTGGAGATTTAAAGTGTAATCAGGTCCTTCTCCGCCTGGTCTTTCCAACGAAGTGAAGGCGTGCCTCTTCCTCCACTTCCCCCGTCGGCGAGATAGATGAAATTATCTACGAAAACGAAGTTATTACTCTCAACAGAGACGTGGGAGCCAAGTCGGAGGCAATCGGAAATTGCGATGACTATTTACTTGATGTCAGGAGATATTTCGTCTTGCCCTCTTTCTCTACTAGACCCATTTGCTTCGATTCCTTATCCATTCTGGAAAAAGCAGAACTAACGGCGCGGTTGTTGAGGCCAATGATATCAATATATTCGGCGTACCTTCTCTATTTACTTCTGCAGTTCGAATTATTTTCTATAAGAGTAGAATGAAGAAGTCATACGAATGGGAGTCGCCATGTCTGAAACCGTGTTTGGTATCGAACTGCTCCGAGAGGTCCTTCCCTGGTATTGCTCAACGTAAATTTTACAACGTATTAGTTTTGCGGGGCTACCAAATTCAGACATCGCCGTATAAAGGCAGCTCCTTTTCGTGCTGTCAAAAAGCAGCTTTAAAATTGACGAAGAGGTTGTGCGTGCCGATTCTCTTTTCACCGGTCTTTTCGAAGATTTGGCGGATGGTGAATATCTGGTCAATTGTTGATTTTTCTGGCCTGAAGTCGCATTTATAAGGTCCAATCGTTTGTTGCTAGTGGGCTTTCACACAACTTGCTCGATGGAACATTATATGAAATGTTGATGGCGCAGATTGTGGGGTTTCGCTTTTTGTGGATTGGAGCACACTTAAATTCCAATCGTCGGGTATGCTATCGTCCGACCATATTCTACAAAGAAGCTGATGCATACTCCTTATCAGTTCTTCGCCGCCGTGTTTGAATAGCTCGACCGTCAATCCTCTTTGCTGTTCTTCAGACAGGTAATCGCTATTCGAATTTCTTGATAGTCGGCAATAGAGCGTACACTCCATCGTCATCAATTGGGGAATCGGGCTCACCATCTCCTTATGTTATGCTTTCACTGCCATTCATCAGGTTGGAGAAGTGTTCCCTCCATAATTTCAGTATGCTCTGGGTATCAGTCACTAAAAATGACCGAAGCTGAGGCCTAAGAAAAGTAAAAATTGTACAACCAAAATGGTATCGAAAAGTTTAAGGGTCGCGAAGGGTCGCTATAATCAGCGTATCACTCCGGAAGTGAACTATGTGGAATTCAAAAATTTGCCATAAAAGTGTATTTTACTATGATAGGTCGGCGACTTTCCACTAGAGCTTTTATAGTGGTGCGACGGATTTTAGGACACTACTTACAGCCTAAAAACATCTCTTATCCTATTTGTCCTCAAAACTGTCTTAAACTGAGTCGTTTGTATAAAACAGTCTTCGCGAAGTCTTCAACTGATATTTCTTGAAGGAATCTACATTCCTTCTTTGTAACTTCTGCATACAATTAAGGAGCTTTCATATAGTCGCACCCTTTCCTCTAACTCGGCGTCTTCCACAGCTTAATTCCTCGTTATATAATTCAAACAATTTGCATCTCAAATAACCGATAACAAGGGTAACCCTTCCATCAGTTCTATCACTTCTATCAGCATATGTCCGTATTGATTAGCATAAAAATTTCGATTCTTACAACAAATTTACGCAGTATAGTTTATTTTATTGCATACAAAATATGTAAATTTCCGAGCCCATTGAATATTTGTGCATGTAAACGTATTGAATGAATTACGAAACAATTGCGCCTCGCTTCGGCAACTGACATTTGGCTGACTGCTTAGATAAATGACAATAATAAAAACATTGGTAAGCATTTAAGATAGCCGAATTGATATAAATAAGGAGGGGTGATCAAAAACAAAAACAAAAAAAGCAGTGAAGAAGCAGCAGCATAACACGGGTAAGGGTAGCGGTAGTTTAATGACAGTTGTGGAGCGACAGCGTACAGAAGCGTACCAGCGAACGGAAGCAGACACCTGTGACCACAGGTGATCAACGCCGAAGCAAAAAACAACACAAAAAACAAGCGTTTGCGGAAAAAGCAATAAATAAATAAACAAAAATTATTTACAGTTGTAAAAAATGTCAATGAAATATGCAAATCGACTGGCGGTTGGAAAGGGTTAAGCTGCGCGGCCGTTGCGTAAACAGGGAGTGGGCGTCGACAGGAAGGCAAACGCAGGCCAGACAGCAAAAAAATTGAAGAAAAACATAAAAAAAATAAATAAAAAAAATTACAAATTATCTCACATGCAAACATATGTAAATAAATAAATAAAAATTAAAGCGAACTGCAGCTAATAAAATGTTACTAACAAAAAAAAAAAAAAAAAAAAAATTTATTAAAAAAGACAAACAAAAATAAAATAAAAAAATTTAAATTAAAACAAGTAAAAATGTTAACTGCGGTTGCAACGCAACTATAATACCCTTCACAAAAAAAAACTTCGATGCAAGAACTTGATTTTGAACGTTTAGTTTGTATGGAAGCTATATGATATAGTGGGCCGATCTGAATAATTTGTTCGGAGATTATAGTACTGTCTTGGGCAATAATCCATGCTAAATTTCCTGCAGATATCTCATCAAATGAAAAAGTTTTCCATACAAGAACTTGATTTTGATCGAACAGTTTATATGGCAGCTATATGCTATAGTGAACCGATCTGAACGATTTCTTCAGATATTGTGTATTTGCTTCAGAAAATAATCCATGCCGAATTTCGTTAAGGTATCTTGTCAAATAAAAATTTTTCCCATACAAGGACTTGTTTTTGACCAATCAGTTTGTATGGCAGCTATATGCTATAGTATTCCGATCCGAACAGTTTCCTCAGAGCATGTAGCGCTGCCATAGATAATAGTCCATGCCAAATTTCGTGCCGATATCTCGTCAAATAAAAAATTTTTCCATACAAGAACTTGATTTTGATCGAACAGTTTATATGGCTACTATATGCTTTAGTGAACCGATCTGAACGATTTCTTCAGAAATTCTGTCTTTGCTTCAGAAAATAATCCATGCCAAATTTCGTTAAAATATCTTGTTAAATAAAAAAGTTTTTCATACAAGGACTTGACTTTCATCGATCAGCTTGTATGGCAGCTATATGCTATAGTGGACCGATCTGAACAATTTCCTCAGAGCTTGTAGCGCTGCCATATATAATAACCCATGCCAAATTTGGTGCCGATATCTCGTCAAACAGAAAAGTTTTTCATATAAAAACTACAGTCCGAAAGGTCGGTTTATATGGCAGCTCTAGGTTACTGTGGTCCGATATCGACTGTTCATATGAAAAGCTTCTTGGGAAGAAAAGGATGTGTATAAAATTTCAGTTGGATCAGCAAAATCGACTCAGCTCATCATGCTGATAATTTACAAATATACTTTATAGGGTCTTCGTTGTATGCATTACAGACTTCTTCCCAAACTCAATATAACCCGTTCAGGGTATAAAAACTTACAAATATCATTTCATGAAAAACCAATTCGGCAAAATGCTAATGAGCTGTCATTTATCATTGCTGCTCAGCAACTTTCCGACTGCACACACTTTCACATGGTTAAGTCCGTTTCGAGCCGCCGCAATGCGACCGCAATAAAAGGCAATCGCTTGTGACGCCCCAGACTGCGTCGTTTAACTGTTATTTGCAGCATATAAAAATTAATGAAATTTAAAATTAATGCCTACGCACACATACTTATAAGCTCATTTATACAAAAATGTACTTAAATTACATTTCATTGATCCAAGAACGACCGCGGGAACCCGAAAAAAGTCGACATGCTTCAATGAAGCTGGTGTTGGGGCAATAAAATGTAGGCTGAGAGCGTTTACTGAGGCTCGGAGTCGATGAAGTGCTTGCGGTCGTAATCAAGCGTTCTAGAACTGGTTGATGTTATACAAGCATTCTTTCTTTGCTTTAAAAGACTGGGTCCACGGCAGTTTCAGATGAAAGTTCAATCTTTGATCCGAAAACCAATCAGTTCTTTCGGAACCCTTCCCTCTTTTTATAGAATAAAGAAATGTATAGCTTCACATGAAAGTTCAATACTTGACTGGGAGTTGACTCAGAGCTTTCGGAGCCCTTCCCTTTTTTTATAGAATGAAGAAATTTACAGTTTTCATGCAAGTTCAATCTTTGACTCAGTTTCCACTAAGGTCTTTCGATCTTCTCTCTTCTTTTATAAATTGAAGAAATTTATAGTTTCCTATGCAAGTTCAATCTTTGATCAGGAATCCTCTCAATTCTTTCGGAACCTTTTTGTTTTTAATATAAATTTATTAAGAAAAGTGGACAGTGATGCATGCAGAAGATGGTAAAGGTCATCAAAATCTTAACAGTGTATCGATAATGAGCTCTGCAACCGGATTCTATTATACAAATAATTCTTCTTTGCTTAAAACACTGGATCCACTGTAGTTTTCGTCGAAAAGTTTCACATGCAAGTTCGATCTTTGACTCGGATTTCACTTAGACCTTCCGGAAACCTTCCTTCTCTTTATAGAATGCAGAATTTTACAGTTTCACATGAAATTTCAATCCTTGATTCGAAATCGAGTCAAATCTTTCAGCGTCAGCAAAGACGGTAACATCAAATGCTCGAAGAGAGATCAAGTTAATGCACAGTAGAACCCGTTTGAATAATAAATCTCTGAAATGTCCAGTGTTACAAGTCTGGGAAGTGTTACCAGCCACTTTTTTAAAGTCCAAATACCATAATAACCCCATTTACCTAGAAGACGGCAGAAGAAACCACGTACTTATACACTAACATTCTTCCAAGCAACCAAGCTTCAAGCTTTCACAAACTTGGAAGACTGGGACAAGATGAAAGTTTCCTAGTATCAACCCCAATATGATTAAGAAGGCACTGAAGCACACTGAAGAGTTCCTCTTTCCATAGTACGGGTCTGGTGGCCCTACTGAAGAAATAACTTCCTCCGCCAGCTTATAGGAACTTGGTGCCAAAGGTGGTAGGGGAAGATGTCTGACACTGACTACAACTAATCTCGATTTGCGGACGCTGCATGATAATAAGAGGATATGGAAATGTTATATAAACGACTACAGACAGATCGCTGAGACCCCGAGGAAGCACTGAGGAAATTTTGGTTTTAAAAAAGTGAAAGCGTGAAGCTTTTCGACCTCGAAAATTGTATCTGCTACTATCGTGAAAATATTAGGGTTATCAATTTTCGTAATATACAATATACATCTAAGCGACTAATGTTGGAACCCCGATACCTCATAGAACCGCTAGAGCGTTTTGAATTTAAAAAGCGTTTCAAAAAACCATCAGATCTTCGAAAGTGGTTTAAAGTTTGCAGAAGCTTACTAATTTTCGTTCTCTGAAAAGATTCGACCTAAATTATGACCCTCATAAAAATCCATAAAAACGCTGATGGTGAGATTTGGGATGCAAAAGTTTCAAACTCAGCCACATTTAGGAGTCTATGCAATTTTTGCCCATCGGCGGCTTTTTAGTTATTTTCCTTGTTTTTATACCTGCCGACTCCCAAACCCAGCGCACAATCCTGGGTGGGAAAATTTTCACCTTCTCACTTTAGTTCGACTTCAAACGGATGGTTTTTGCCTACACAGAGAATACTTGGTCTAAGACCGGAATTTTTGGGCTGCTTGAGCAATATGTAAAAAAATCGTTTCTGGCCACTTCCAAGTGAATGGCGCTCAAAGAACCCGCCTCACTTGCGTGAAATTCTACACATGACTCCGTTCTCCATCTAATTTTCATCTTCTAAAATTATTCAAATATAAACACACACCCAACCATCTCTATATTCAACTCTTCAAAACTGTTGCTGTATATTATTCGCATTGCTCCTCCTTTCTCACATTCGCTCTCAGCTCACACCAGTATATTAGGAATTTGGAAAAAACATATTGTGACATTCAACTTTCTCTGCAGTTTATGCGAAAGCTTATTGTGTGTGGACCTTCTATTGTTTATGAACTTTGTAACTAACTAGTATCACTGCTGAAACTGTCCGCTCATTTGCATAATTTGCTGTTGGCATGCGGAGGAAGGACATTTAGTGGAAATTTGCCGTTGGCGTGTGTACAAAGCTTAGCATACACACAGGCGTTGCAGCGTATGTCTTAATAGTTATGCGATACATATATATATATTTATATTATAAAGTTCCATACTAAAATTTTACAGACATATATAGACATATAGTTCTGATATTTTTTTTTTATTTTTTTTTTCTTTGCAGTTTGCGCTCTTTTTGCGGTCGCTGCTTAAACTTTATAAAGTTGGTGTTAAACTATTGCCAACAAGCGTGCAATAGTCGGCACATTGTCCATATTGCCGACATCCTTCGCACAATAATGCTGGGAATGCTGGAGCTGAAGATAGCGCAATAGTGGCCCCTGTGAGATGGAGTTGCAGTAAAGTGAGCGAATAATCGCGCACAAAGACACCTATAGTACAGGGTGTGGGTGAATTTCAAAACAATGGCATTTTTGGCACCACAGAAGGGTAAGTGGAGTTTGACTTTATTTTTGATATTTTTGTTTAAATTTTGTTGGCAAAAATATTTCAAAAATGTTTTTTAATTTGATTTCTTTAATTTTTTTTTCTTTTTACAAACAAAAAAAAAATATATGTTTTGAATGTTCTTGCATAAAATCTAATATTCTTGAACTCATTCAAAAATGTTATTGTTTGGTTGCTTTGGTTTGGGTTGGTCAAATTACTGTTCTTGTTTATCAAAAACATTTTTTTATTTAAAACATTTAATTGTTAGGTTCTTTAGAGTTTCCCAAAATATTATGATTTATTTGAACCAGTCTTAATTTTGGCAAAAAAATTATTACATTAGAAACTATATATGTACGTTTGTGTATATCAAAGTACAAAATATTTTTTTTCTTTGAAGATTAGTTCTTATGAAAGCAAAATAATTTAAAAATACTTAAAAAAATTGTAGAAAACATAGTCACAAATAATTAAAAAAAAAGTAAATAGTTTAAAAACATTATAAAAAGTTTTTTGAAAATATTTGAATATTTCAAAAATAGTGTAAAATTAAAAAAAAAAATTATAAAAAAAATATTTATAAGAAATTAAAAAAAAATATATAAAAATACATTATTAAAATTTTGTTCAAAAACATTTAAAAAAATGATAAATGGTTTAAAAAAATATAAAGAGAGTTGCAAATAGTTTAAAAAAAAAAATAAATAGTTTAAAAATATCATAAAAAGTTTTTTAAAATATTTGAATATTTCAAAAATAGTGTAAAATTATAAAAAAAATATTTGAATATTTCAAAAATAGTGTAAAATTATAAAAAAAATATAAAAAAATTATAAAAAATTAAAAAAAAAACAATATTTATAAATGCATTATTAATTTTTTTTTTAAAACATTCGAAAAAATGATAAATGGTTAAAAAAAAATATAAAAAAAGTTTATAAAATGTATAAAATGTTTTAAAATAATTTCTCAATTTTTTTTTAATGTTTTAAAACATTTTATTTTTTGATTTAAATTTATTTAAACTATTTTTTATTTTTTTTTTAATTTATTCTTTTTTTAATTTATTTTTTTTTTAATTTTTTTTTAATTTAAATTATAAAAAAAATTATAAAAAAAATATAAAAAACTAAAAAAAAACAATATTTATAAATACATTTTTAAACTTTTTTTTAAAAACATTCAAAAAATGATAAATGGTTTAAAAAAAATATGAAAAGGGTTTATAAAATGTATAAAATGTTTTAAAATAATTTCTCATTTTTTTTTAATTTTTAAAACATTTTATTTTTTAATTTAAATTTATTTAAACTATTTTTTAATTTTTTTAAATTTATTTTTTTTTTAATATTTTTTTTTAAATATTTTTTTTTTTATTTTTTAAACCATTTTTCAAATAATTTTGCTTTTATACAATCTATTTCTTTTAATTTAAATTTATTTGAACTATTTTTGATTTTTTTTAAATTAATTTCCTTTAATTTTTTTTTTAATTTTTTTAAACCATTTTTCAAATAATTTTGCTTTTATAAAATCTATTTTTTTATTAAATTTGTTTAAACTATTTTTAATTTTTTTTTCAATTTATTTATTTTTTTAATATTTCTTTTATTTTCTTTTAAACCATTTTTTAAATAATTTTGCTTTCATAAAATTTATTTCTTTTAATTTAAATTTATTTAAACTATTTTTTGATTTTATTTAATTTATTTTTTTTTAATATTTTTTTTATATTTTTTATATTTTTTTAAACCATGTTTCAAATAATTTTGCTTTTATACAATCTATTTCTTTTAATTTAAATTTATTTAAACTATTTTTTAATTTTTTTTTAAATTTATTTTTTTTTTAAATTTTGTTTGTATTCTTTTAAACCATTTTTTTAAACAATTTTGCTTTCATAAAATCTTTTTTTTTTTAATTTTAATTTATTTAAACTATTTTTTAATTTTCTTTAATTAATTAATTTTTTTTTAATATTTTTTGTATATTCTTTTAAACCATTTTTTCAAATAATTTCGCTTTCATAAAATCTATTTCTGCACGATTATTTTTATTAAATCTATATCTCAAAAATCTTTTCATAAAAAATTAAAAAATAATGGTTTTATTAAATCTATTTAAAAAAAAAAAATTATAAACATTTTTCAGTAATTTTTTATACATATTATTTTTAAATTTTTATGGGAAAAAGTTTCAATTATGTTTGTTTTAATAAGAATTTTTGAATTTCTTCTCAAAGATTATTTTTATAGAATAATTCAAATAGCATTTTATTAAAATTATGTAGTTTTCAAAGATTTCTTATAGCAACAAGTTTTTAATCTCCTTTAGTCTTCTATCTCTGTGCTATTTGAAAATATTCAGAATAAAATTAATATTCTTCAAAATCTCTTTATAAAACAATTTTTTTTTTTTATTTTTCTACCATAATTCTCAAACATTGGTTTTGTATTTGTAAAGTTCCTTTTTATAAAAATAATTTTTTAGTTTTAGAACTATTTCTTAAAGATTTTTTGTTACAATTTTTTTTAATTAATTTTCAAATTTTTTTTGTAGTTGTTTTTGGCAAATATTTTTTTGTACAATTTTTCTAATATTATATGTGTATATATTATGTATTCATATATTATAAAAATTTTACAAAAAAATATTTGCCAAAATAACTACAAAAAAAAAATTGAAAATTAATTTAAAAAAAATAACAAAAAATCTTTAAGAAATAGTTTTATATAAAATTCATAATTTTTTTTGTGTAACAATTGACCAAAAATAGTTGTATAAAATGTTTCGTTCAAAGATTTATGTTATAAATTTACTATTTTGATTTTTTTTTACGAGAAAAGGTGTTTATTAAGTTTTTTTTATGAAATACTTTTCATAAAAATTATTTTTTGATTGCGTTTTTTAAAAATATTTTCAAAGATTTTTTATAAAACAATTCTAAAAAATATTTTTTAAAAACTCTTTTTCAAAATTTTTTTTGTTTTGTTTTTTAATTTATTTAAAAATTTTTTTTTGTGAAAAATGTGTAAAAATATTTTTTTTGTTAAATTTTTTTTTGGAAAATATTTTATTGCAAAATTTGTTTTCCCAAAATATTTTTAAAATGTTTCTCTTTCGAAGATTATGTTGTAAAATGCTTATTTTTCAATTGGTTTTGTTTATAAAGTTAGTTTTTGAATTTGTTTTATAAAATTTTATTTCATAGGTTTTGTATAAAAAAATTTTTCGCACCCTGTATTGGGTTGCTGTACCTCGCTTCTCTGTCTCTCTGTTCTCTCTTTGTCACATTAATTAATTCACGCAACTTGTTACTTTTTCCTACATTTGCCTTATTGCTGTCGAGCGCAGAGTTTGTGGGCGTAAGAAGGACTAGGAGGGATATGGAGATAGTTTTTTTTTTTAATAAAGGAACAGGAGTTTCAAATGAAATGTGGTATACAATAACGCCAAAATTTTATACGAAGTAAAAGTCTGTATTAAATTTAGTGAAAAACTACTCAAGAGTCAAGTACACAAGATATCTGGAAGTACTCTAACGGGGTTCAGTTCTGATTTCCCATCAATTGCTGCTTCCCTATTCTATGAAGAGGCATTTTAATATTTTTAAATAGACAGCTGTATCTCTAATAAGAGTCCACTATCTCGAAAACTGAAATGAAGAAGTACTTTTGAGGCATTAAAAATATTCAGGCTGCAGTTGACTAATCTAAAGAAGTCTTTATCTAGCTAATGAGTGTGAGAAAGTTAGAGAATTAGCTGCTTGTGAGATCCTAAACGACTATATCTGGTTGCCTTCAGAGAAAGCGGCATGATGTTAACGCTTTCGAAAAGTTTAAACCATATTCTTAAAAAAAATCCGCTCAACTTCGGTTATCCTAAGCCGCGACCTCTTCTTGGTATCGACAATCAGTCGACAGATGAAATAAAACCGGCATATGTATCTAGATTACCAATAAGGGTAGTGAGCCCTTTCATCGACTTCATAATTTGCGGAACTGAACTTTACTGGCACCTATTAAGAGTTGTAGTGAATACCGCCGTATCATTTATCGATAAGTTCGGATTTTTTTCTTAGACTGGGCCGGAAGGCTCATAAAACTATCTTTTCGTATATGGCTGATCAAATATATCCTTTCGGACAGTGATATATGAGGGTATCCCGAAGACACTGGTACAGAAAGCAAGCAAAACAATGCTCGGAAGTTCCGTCCTTCTCTAAAATCCACACCGTTGAATTATTTCTGAGACTAGCATAAAAGTTTTTCAAGTAAAGGCTCTCAGTAAACAGGTACGCCTTAATACGAGTTGAACTCCTTTTTGGGCAATAATAAATCTTTTCTGAAGACTTGCTTGGAAAACTGGTCTAAATACCTTAAAATACTGCACTGCCATGCAACCCTGCGTCTACTACAACTTTTTCTTGATTAGCCCGCTTGACTCATCGAGCTCGTATTACAACTTTTCAGTCACGTCTTTGCTGATCTAAGGCGTAAAACATGTCTTCGGACGGATATCTGTGAAGGGATCTCGTAGAAGCTGGTGTAGAAAGCAAACAAAAACCTATTCCGAAGTTCTCCACATGAAATTGGGGAGATATTATAAAGAAGATAGCACCGACGTGTTTAATTCTCAGACTAATGGCCTTTCAATAAAAGATTCCGAGGCTACCGAGACGTCCCAACACTAGTTGGACATCCTTTTAGGGAAATATTCAGGTCTTTCTCTCAGATTGCCTGAAAAACTTGTCTAATGGCTTAAAATACAATTTCTCCGCGCAGTCCTTCGTCTACCACATATTTTTCCTGTAGCTTTTGGGCGAAACGAAGCGACGCAAAGTGGAAAAAAACTTCCATTACGAATTTTTTGTGGTTACATAATAATGTTTATCACACAATAATACCGTTAATATATGCATTGCAACGCAATAAACGGAGTCAAACAGCAATTAACGCAGCAGGTGGCCGCAGTCGAAAGACCGTACAAAGCAAGTTAGTTGAAACTTTGTGGTTTGACGGCAGAAACCCCCCACCTGAGATGTAAGTAAACTTGATGCGATGAGGCTTAAGTCCGCTTAATCACACTTGACGCTGAGGCGACATAATACTATAATCAATTTCTTTTGTCAATGCAATAAAAGATTTAACTACAAACACAAAGCGGGCAAAAAAAAAAAAAAAAAAAAAAACACTGGAAAAAACCGCAAGCTCTACCGATTTCTAAGACCGATATGTGAGTAAGGAGCACACTCAAGTGCGCACAGCGGCAGTGTGGGTGCAATAAAGTGAGCTCACGCAGCGTCTTGTAACGGATATCCATGCAACAACAAATAGGACTACTCAGTCGCCAACCCTTAGGCGAAGACCGCTCAACACGGCCGGCATTCGTGCATATTAACTTCATTATCAACTCATCGCGCACCCACACCTCCAAGCAACAAACGAACGTCCGACGTATATTCCACCCACCGTGGTTCCACACTTGCGCTCAGCGTGTGAAATGCGCCAAGTGAAAAGTATGCTTGTGGCTTAGTGACTTTTGCGGTTAAGGCGACCGCAGTGTCGCAAGATGTTCTGCTGCTCAGCCAGTGTCCGAGTTAAGGCGGTCCCCCAAGTGCCTCACTGCCACAACCAAGCGCCAAGCTGTGTACTCTCCAGCGCAGCATTTTCACTCACGTAATCGATAGAACACCGCTGCTTGAGCGCCGATGACGTCAACACGCCAAGAAGCTGCTGTGATTTACTTACTTTCCTCCTTCGCCCGTCCTTCGCTGTTACTCAACCACAAAATTGCAAATGAATTATTTGTCTGCGCAGAAAAAAGCGGTGAAAAGTTTCCAAACTTTTTGCAGCTTATCTTACCACAGCTTAATACCGTTAGGCCAGCTACTGTCAAGGAAGCGCAAGTCTTATCTCTGTCACCACCCCACACCACAACGCTGAAACGCACACTTTCCCTCAGCCTCAGCACCACACAACCTCCTCTCCCGGCATCCTGCATAATTTGTTGCCGCAGTTTGCGCGCTACGGCGATAATTTGCCGTTACATATACTTCGGCTGTCGCCTGCCAACCGTGGTTTGGTCGCCGCACCACAGGCGTCGAAATAATACATCCGCTCGGCGCTTGTTAGACATGTGTAATTGTTGTAATTGTTGTTATGATAGTGTGTTTATTATTGCTGTGGCATTTCTGTTGTTGCTATTGCCATTGTTGTTGTTGCTTTGATTGCTGACATTTATCGCAATTGTTGGTTGACTGCGTGGCTTGGCGAAAAAATTGCGATTTGCAATTCCTTCCGTCGATCTATCCATATATTGTGTCTCCTTCGCTTACACGCTCGGCAGCCCGAACAGCGGGGCGCCTTGAACTACCCTTCTGCTTTGTGTTGTTGTACAGTGTTTGCACTCGGCGTTTGCGGGCACAGAGCTACGAATTTTAGCATCGCAAATTTTCAAACAACCGCGTTAGAGAGACGAGGTTCAGGCTTCAGAAGCTGAGATCTCGCTTGGATGTGCTTTATCTCCAGGATTTGTGGATTTGATAGGATTTTCAGTAGGTCTAGCTTTACTTGGGTGGTGAAAAATACTGGTTCTTGTTACTCTGTTTTCTTTAGCTCTGCTAGGAATCGATGAGACTTCATAAATTTGTACTATGAGATAAATGGGTGCGGACTGCAGTGCGATCTTAGGTCTATTATGCCCTTAATTTGAACTAATAACCTTGTTTTGAATTGGAACCTGGAAAGAATTAATTCTCTTTGAGTATTTCTCGATAATCGAAAACATTCTACCACAGATAGGAATCACGCTTTCTACTTCCTTTTCCTAGTTCCCAGAACCGACTTTTATACAGCTTACACATAGCCGTAGAGCCTAACCAGGAAGGTAATCTTTCGTTTGAAAACTCTTGGAACTCTGCTTTTCGGTGCGATCTCTAAATATACCTTTATCCTCAAACGTTTGGTTGTTCTCTCTCATTGAACCAACCCTGCCACAAGAGATAGTGAGCTCATAACTGTAATTTAAGGAGTCGTCCTCTGCTATAGAGCTCCAACTCCAATTTTTTGTATTAAGGTCTTCTACGTCTGTATTCCATACCTTTAATATGAAGCCTGACCTGTCCGATCTTCGACACTCGAAAACTACAGAAACAGTATAAATTAATGGCGACAAACTATGATTTATTCCACAGTTTTCATAAGACTAGCGGAATGGAAGGCAACTGTAAAGCTGATGGGCTGGCAAAAAAGGATTCCGCTCACCTGTCAGTAGTATAGGAAAGGTCGGTTCTGTTACTGCATAGCTAGGTTTCGCGTGAATCAGCGCTGGTCTACTCGTAACTGGTAGATCGCTCGTAAGCTCTTTGCCCTCGGTAAGCCGATCTTCTCTCTGGATGTGTGGGTTCTAACAGGCCATTGGCCTATCGGCATTCATCCAGTAATATCAATAATTTTGCCGCATGCAAGCTTAAGAAGCTATATGGAAAAAGACGAGCTGGAATCATTTCAACACTATATTATTGATTGTTCCGCTTGTCAGATTAAAACTAACGACTTGAGAGCTCACAATTTCAGGTGCCCCAGAGAACTGGTGGATATAGAAATTAAACTCCTAAACAATTTTTTTGCCATAAAACGGTTTACTGACTTATAAGCTTTTATTACAGGAGTTTGATTTTTATGGTATTACATAGGATTGCATATAATAGTCTAAGTGCGATCTTTTGTAACCTAACCTAACCTAGTCTATGATTTATGCAGTCGACGGCTCGGAAAATGAACCAAGATTTTATCGTCGTCACCAGAATAGGGATTCTCTCAGGTCTGGAGATCGAGACTAGTAAATATCAATAGGAAGATCCATGGTATATGATGAGGCGGTAGCTACTGGAAAATAGTTGATCCCACTTATTTGTCATGAAATTATTGTGGTTAGGACCTAATGGAGGTAGGAGTTCGATTCCTTTTGAGTTATTCCTTTTTCTTTTTTCTTATGGCAGATCTTTCGTGGTTTAACTGCATTTGCGGCAATGTTTTCACTCGCAGAACACTGTGCTGCATATTCGTACTTAGTTTTTTAGCATACTACAGGGGTTCAAGATCCAAAAAATAATATTTAAATATTGAAATATTGTTGATCCTGCCTTCTTTCATATAATTATTGCAGTTTGAAACTGGCGGAATTAGAAACTACGATTCCTCTTGAGTTCTAGCCTCTTTTTTAGCTTTCTGGGAGATCTTTTGCTTTCTAAGTTAATTTTCTGACATTTTTTTACTCCCAGAACACTGTTCATGGTCTTCCAATATACCAGAGGGGTTAAAGCCACCAAGTTTCTTATAAAGGTATTTGTATTATACAAATTTCTGCGCTTATTTTTGCTGAGTTGTTGGAAATTTATTTACGCGCCTCATAAAATCACAGCAGGCGATGCAACGGAAGCTGGAAAGTGGTATAATTTTTGTTTTCCAGAAAAATGTAAATATAATAAAGGATATGTGTGAAGGAAGGATGTGTGTGAAGGAAAGATGTGTGTGAAGGAAGCACTAACTATTTACAAGTAGAAGCTTTCATAGAACGAAGTAGAAACAGTTGAGAAGGAGACTCAAAGCTCTGAGGACTGAGGAAAAACTCTGTGGATGGAAGAGAAGCCCTGGGGACGGCAAAGAAGCTTTGAGGAAGAGAAGAGAAACGTTTACATCAACTTTTTCCTCCGCTTTCTTTTTTCTTTCTTTTTTTTGTCGTCCAAAACAAATGTCGGCAATTTCAGCGCACGCTCATTAAAAGGGTTATTCGTAAAAAAGCGCAAACTACTAATTTTAGTCTAATTAGTACCGCCTTAATTGTCAATAAAAACTAATATCCTTAAATAAGACCAAAGGACACCAACTTTTTGTTGGAAGAAAATCAAATGTAAATCCCTTACATGGCTTTGCCGTTAAAACCTACGTCGCAGCTGGTTTTGTTTAACAAATTTCCAAGTCAATTAACATGGCACGTCAAACAAAACTTATAACCACAGACTTCAGCAGACAAAGTTTCCATTATTTGGCCACTTTTTTCATTATTTGGCCACTTTTTTCATTATTTGGCCACTTTTTTCATTATTTGGCCACTTTTTTCCAGCGTCTTAGGCTGTTTTGTGTGCTGATTTGTTGTATTATTTGTTTGTTTGCGTTTTCCAAACTTTTTGATTCGTGATAGCGAAAGAGTTTCTGGCGCAACAAGCAGTTTTTGACGTATCTCAGTACGAAATAATGTCGGAAGGGTGGGAGACTGGCAGTAAGGTAGGAGACTTGAAACAAGGCTGACGAAGCTCAACGTTGGTATGGCCAACTTTTTTTTTAGACGTTAGTCTTTTCGCAGCTTAAAGGCAATTAGAAACTTTGCTGGAGTTGTGGGCTCTAAAACGATTAAAAAAACGACTTGTTTTTTTATTATCTGGTATTTTGGACGAGGTGGACGAAAAAACATGCCAAATTAGCTAGATTTGAGCAACAAAAAGAAGTAGGAAGCTTTGAAGTTGGCAGACCCTACTTTCTAACAATGTAACTATAGAAATAAACTTCTTTGTTACTAGTTAAACCCTTCGGAATGAAGAAACTCCAGATTTTTCACTTCTCTTCTCATGTCTGTATGGATTTATTCGCTGAGGCGACTCTTGAAGTATGAAGGTTTAATGAGTTGCAGTGCTCAAAGCTCAAAGTTCTGTTCCTCTGAGGTCATGACTTCAATACCTCCAAGTTTAATGGATATATTGCTGATCAAAGCTCAAAGTTCAGTTCCTCTAAGGTCAGGGTTTCAATATTTCCAAGTTTAATGGATATATTGGTGATCAAAGCTCAAAGTTCTGTTCTTCTAAGGTCATGGCTTCAATACTTCCAAGTTTAATGGATGTATTGGTGATCAAAGCTCAAAGTTCAGTTCCTCTAAGGTCAGGGTTTCAATACTTCCAAGTTTAATGGATGTTTTGGTGGGATATGATAGTGGAAGGAGTCTTACAAGAATTTAGTAAAAAAAAAAAACGATGAATAAGTACAGATACAAGTCAGTTCTTCGAGATCAGTTCAGTTCGAGCTCAAACATAGAACCTAATTTTGGAAAACTCGCTTTGACTGTTGCTTGGGATAATTAAGATCCAATCAAATGGGTCTCTTATGGCAGAGAAAAACGATGGACGCTGAGGAGGAGATCTTCCTAGCTCTGATGAGGTTAAACTGTAAAGAATTAAAATATGTTTCTTGCTGTTTAGACATAACTAGCTGGAGAAAAAAGAGATTTAAATTAAATCTCTAAAGAGACGCAACAAAACCAAAGCAGGGAGGCTTCTAAATCAAGTTAAGTTGAGATAATAATCTCGAGTTGAGACTCAAGATTGTTCCCACGACAGTCGACTTTATGTAACCGGAGCGGACCTGGTTTTTTTATCCGGCCAAGGACTGTCAACTCGACAGAGTTCCGCCGCTACAAAAATAACAACAACAAGCGTTGAGACTGCTTTAGAGTGTAGGTATAGTGAATCCCCACAATTTTAGGCATAAGAAATCATGAAACCAGCTGTTTCTTACAGCTCATTTGTGGTACTAATTAACCCCTGTAGAACTTTGTCTACTTGTCTTTGTTTATGCTCTCATTTGTCAGCGCAACCTTCGTGTTTCTTCTTCGTGACAACCACCAAAAGCTGGCGCCTACTGCCAAGTGTCTGTCAGCCATGTTGAGTGCTGTGTAAGCAACACCAAGCACCGTTAAAAGCGGTGTGGGCTGCACCACGACGCACGAACTCCCATCATCATGGCGGCGTGGGGTAACCGAAAAGTATTTCGTAAGCTCGCCATATGATTGCGATAATTGCATATGAATTGAAATTAATTTCGTGCGTCAACACGCCGTCCGCGCGCGCTCAAGACCAACTAACTCAGTAGTCTATCTTAACCGCCAATGCGAAGCGCCGTTACTTGCCACGCCACCAACCGAAGTAAGACCGCCACTCCGACAATTTGTCAATTATAGCTGCTTGCGGCGATTGCATTCGTAGCGTGTTGTTGACAAAAGCGGCGTAAAGTAAGAAAGAAATTGCAGCAAAAGTTTTTCGACTCGTCTTAGTGCGGTTTGGCGCTCGGTGGGTGGGCGGCATGTGGCAGATAGTCGCTAGCGCCGCCTGCTTATTATACTATTAAAAAATATACGTTTAGCGCGAGGCGGTGCGGGAGTGGGGACCGGTGTGTCGAAGTTTGTTGGAGCAAAAGTCTTTTCGTTCGCTCGGAAAGTGGGTTAACGTAGCGTTTCGTTTTTAAAGTAGGAGGTATTGATAATTTTCTCGCATGATACACGCCACATGCAACATAAAATATTTCTCCAGCTCTATGGCAGCTTGTTGACAATAGTCTATCTACGTGCACAAGTATATTGGTGGCTGTCAGGTTATTTAGCTGGCAGCTAGTTTGATAGCTTGTTGTGGGACGCCTGGCTGTTGGCGTCGCATCGGTGATATCGCCGCCACCGTTTCGTATTAATAAAGTGACTTTATGATAATTTTTCATTTTCAGCAATTTTATTCTTGCATTCTTTCTCCTGCCGTTCTTTGCTTTCGTCGCCAACCACTTACAAATTTATTTATATTTCTGTTTTTTTTCGCTTTTAACTCACAACTCAACCGTTAAATTGCCGTTTCATCCTTGCAACGGTATCTTTGCGAAGCGCGATTATCCTTTCGTTTAACTACTGTAGCAGTCCTGCTGTCATTTACGGTTTTCGCGTGGAAATTATTAAGTAGGTGAGACACGAGTGTAACGCGGCGCGCGGTTCATGAGAGCCAAAGAGCGGGTTGCCGCATTTTTTTTGGAGTTTAAGAGCAAATATTCAACGCTCGCGGAATAGTTTAGTCCGGATTCGATTTAACTTCTTATCAGACCACACAGCGGCATTGCAGAATCTACTTGCTGTGCTCCACAGCTCCAATTAGAAGTGTTCGTTCTCAGAGTTACTGCTTTTGACTGCGCCCTGCTTCGTTTAGCTCCACAGTAAGCGCATCTCTTAATCCCTAGCGAACTTATGATCATTTCTCATTTTCCGCGACTTAGTATCTCGGCGAAACCTCGAACCTCTCGCGCTCCTAAGCCACTAACAGCTTACTTTGATAGTCTTGAGATCAGAATTTATTTCTTGTTATATTTTTCGACTTACTCGTTGATTTATCTCCATTTGTCGTAGTCCAGTTTGGACTTGCCTTCTTTTCAGACAATAGATAGACGTTACAGAATCTTCTTGCAGAATTCCACAGCTCCAATTATAATTGTCCGTCCATCGTGCTTCTACTTTTGACTTTGCCTTGCTCTGGTTAGGACTACGGTAAGCACATCTCTTAGTCCCTAGCGAGCTCATGAGCATCTCTCATCGTCGGAGGCTTAGAATCTCGGTAAAAGCTCTAAATACGAACTCCTAAGTCCACTCTCAGCTTATTTTGATAGTCTTGAGATCAGAATTTATTTCTTGTTATATTTTTCGACTTACTCGTTGATTTATCTCCATTTGTCGTAGTCCAGTTTGGACTTGCCTTCTTTTCAGACAATACATAGATGTTACAGACTCTTCTTGCAGAATTCCATACATCCAATTTGAAGTGTTCATCCTCAGTCTACTGCTTTTGACTTTGCCTTGCTTTGGTTAGGACTACAGTAAGCACATCTCTTAGTCCCTAGCGTCGGAGGCTTAGAGTCTCGGCAAAAGTTCTAAATACGAACTGCTAAGTCCACTCTCAGCTTATTTTGATATTCCTGAGATCAGAATTTCTTTTACCTTGTATATTTCTATTTACTTGTGGGTTCATCTCTGATCTTCCTAGCCTGGTTTGGACTTACTTTCTTTTCTATTGTCTTTAGCTACGTACGGCTCTGTTTAACTCAACAGTAAGCGCATCCCTTGGTCGCTAGTGAACTCACAAACATTTCTCTTTGTCGTACACTTAGAACTCTTATCAAGCACTTCCAAGTCCACCCCCAGCTTATATCGATTGTCTTGAGTTTAGAATTTATTTCTTTTTGTATTTTTCTACTTATGCATTGATCCAAAAAACTCCAACGATATCAACCCCTGTGCATCATGAAATATATCTCCATTTGTCATTCCTTTATTTACCTTTGTTATAACCATCAAACCGAGTCCTTCTATGGCGTCCCAGAGCACATTCTAATACGATTTAGTATAATTCAACGCTATCGGTCATCGAGCGGGGTTCCGACAGCTTATAATTTATTCATATCTTCCTACCCACTTTCTAGACCGACTCTAGCGTTTAGAGGCCAAGCTGTCCATGCCATCCATTCCCCGTCCGACAGCTTATAGTTTATTCATATCTTCCTACCCACTTTCTAGACCGACTCTCGCTTTTAGAGTCCAAGCTCGCCATGCCATCCATTCCCCGTCCGACAGCTTATAGTTTATTCATATCTTCCTACCCACTTTCTAGACCGACTCGCGCTTTTAGAGTCCAAGCTCTCCATGCCATCCATTCCCCGTCTCAGGCTTTTTACATGACTACTTAAATTTTCATAAAAGCCACAACTGAGCTTTCGGACCTTCCATTCCTTGTATCAAGCTTTTCGTCTGATTACTGTTAAACTTTATGGAAGTCGTGTCTGAGCTTTCCGACCTCCGGATACTTCGTCTCAAGCTTTTCATCTGATTACTTGAAATCCTTTTCATCTAATTACTTGAAATCTTCTTGGCAGCCACTATTGAGCTTTCAGATCGGCTTAACAGATCTTCGTTGCGGTCGAAAATAAATCTAAGTTCATTCCGGTGGTATAAGCTCCAGAAGTTTTACTGCTCGATCTGTAGGAATATTAAATTTTTGGTAAGTTTTTGGTGTAATCTATTCATATGGAAGTCTCTTGTCAGCTTTAAAGCCAGTTTACTCTTCTTCTTCTTCTTCTTCTTTATTGGCGTATACATCGCTTACGCGGTTATAGCCGATTCGAGCCAAGCGCGCCAGTCGTTTCTTTTTCACTGTTTGGCGCCAGTCAGGTCCTTCTCCATCTGGTCTTTACAACGAAGTGGAAGCTCGGCAACCTCTCTTGCTGGTTTTACGACAGTTTTGCGCTTAGACTTGAATATACGAGAATTATTGTTGGCAAAAACTACTATCTGGCAACTCTATAGCCTACGAAAATTGCCCATAAATACACAAAAAGTGAACGCAAATGACTTGTTAAGCAGTTGAAACCGCGCGCGTCACGCTCATTTGCAAGCACAAATAAAAATATATACTCTGTATATAATGTACAGTTGCGCTCACACTCGCGTAATGAAAGTTGCAAATAGCGCTCGATTATGAGACAGCTTTTAAAATGGCGCTGTGGCAATTACAGCGCACGACCGCCATTGCGCGCGTTGCACGGCATTCTACGACTTCTTTATATTCACTTTACATTATGCTTATTATGCCTTTTACATGTCGGCCCATTGTTGTTAATTTGTGCTTTTTGCTGCTTGTTGTTGTTGTTGCTGTTGATTTTTTCACATATTTTTGTTGCGCTTGTTACTGCTGGCACCTGCAGCACCATTGCGCCGTGTCATCATCAGCATTTCGGGAAATGCGTGAATTTTAATACGCGTGTGTCCTTACGTAGGCGCTTCGTCTCGGCTGAGGTTTGGCCTCCATGCGCATTGCCTACATTTTGGCGCTCAAGTGCGGCAATAAATTTCTGTTGACATGGCTCGCACGCGTGTTTGTTGTATGGTGTTTTGTGTTGTAAATTAATATGCGTTCGCCAGCTGTTGGCTGGTAGTGAAAGGGTTAAACCGCACGGCGTTGACATGCGAGCTCATAAATCAGACGTTTTATGTGTTGGAAATAAATAAAAATGCGCATTCGGTTGCACAGTTATATATATTGTTTGATAGATAGAGTTTTTTTTGGTCGCAAGACCCTGCTAAGTCTATATTATTTGGATTGATAAGCGGAGGATCCTGTCAAAATTATATAACCAAGTTATCCGCACATTCGTTCCAACTTATTATGGCTGGAAATAGTTTAATTTTGGTATTTCATCTTCTTCTTAGTCGGTCGGTAGTTGTAGTCGGTTATATTTTGTACATTATCATCCACCACAAATATTCGTAGGGGATTCTGTCATGACTTCCCTTGAAAAAGAAAAATTTCCCGTTCACTTCCGCTTACTTTAAACACACTGCGCTTGAAAGCAAAGCCGATATTCCTGTCTATTTTGTCCACTTTTCATTGCCAGTATTCTTCACCCTTTTGCTTACGTTCCAACGTCGGAATTCCTTTCCTTCCTTCGCCCTTTCCTATATCTTCGGGCCCTCAATAGTTTTTTTTTAGTAGGGGGAAGCATCAAAAACCGGAGTGCGGAACTTCAGTCCGCTAAACCTAACCTACTCCCAACTCCAGACTCTGCCACGGAACCACCTGACTAAGTATTACTACTTGTCAGTTATAAGACATTTAAGTTTACTCTATAGCATGGTCTGACAGACGCTTAATCTGCTTTATATGCCTCAGTTTTGTCATATTTGAGGCTGCCGCTTCGATGACAGCTTTCCAGTTCTCAGGACTGACAATGAGTGTCGTCAAATTTTCCACCGTAAAACTGAGTGTAAAAAGCGAGGCTTAAAAGCATTCTTTACGCGTCGGACAATTCGGACTAATGTCGCGCTGGAATCTGTACAGGTAGCTTCTGAAGCATCAATGTTCACTTTGTTTTTGGATTAGATGGAAATCCCCATGTCGTCTGACTATCCACAAATGCATGTCCGGTATCAGTCTGTGGGTTCACCGTCTTTTGAGTGAGATTTGCCACCGCTGCTGCCATATTTTTAAGTTTTGACTTTCTCTTCTCTTTTAGTATTTATAAGATGCTCTGATAACAAGGACTTTGTCTTCTGCTCAGCTAGTTCTAAGCTCATTGAAGCGAACCATTGGCGCCTGAGATCATCTAGGTGTTTAGCCACTGCTACCATAATGACGTCGTCTGCGTCTACAATTAATTTAACTGCTTTAAATTGGTGTCTCCTTAGCATCTCATCATACATTAAGTTCCATAGAAGGGGTCCAAGAACTGAGCCTTCTTTGCAGTATTCCAAGTAACTAAAAAATTTCTGATCTCCTTTCAACCGAATCTTGCCAGCTACTGCGTTCCTCGAAGGTGCTAAGTTCGCAGGATAATGCCCATGTCCTTAGTTTTACATTACATTCAATGCTGTATCTTCTACTCCAAGCCTTACTGATCAAAAGCTTTTTGGTCCCACCTCGGCCGGAATGTTTCAGATTTTTGAATACTACACAAAACCAGAGCTTTTTATTAAGTTGTATCGCTTTTCTCCATGTTCGATCAGTCGTTCGAAGCTCACCTTAGTCTCCAAATCTGCTAAAATAATAACCTGTTAGTTTCCAACATTTCTGATCTCATTTCGAGCGAATCCTCCTAGCTCCTGTGTTCCTTGGTAGGAAGCTATCAAGTTTGTCGGACGATTTTTATTCAAGGAGCCGTTTAGAAAACTAACTTTGACTTCAAATCTTACTGAAGGCAAGCGCTTTGCCCGGTCGAATATTTCCAATCCGCCGAAAACAAGCCCTATTAGTGAAGAAATCGCTCTTTTCTCCAAATTCAAAAAGAATTCAGCTTGAAGGCTTAGCGACAAGACTGATTTTGGTGAACATATTTTTTTTAAATAATTTCAACTTTTCTTCGACATATGGACCTATACATATACTAGTCCAAACATAAAGATGACTTAGAAAAGAGCAGTAGTTGGGAGAGAAACCATGTGATTAAAAAGTGTGAGCCCATTTTTGCCGAAGCTGCATCTGAATTTGGATCTGCTGTAGATGTTCTGCTAACCGTAAGTACTTAAAAAGACGGTTAGCATTTAGACTATGGCTATGTTCGAGACTCGGAAACGAGAATACGCATAAACCAAATACCCTCCGAATCAGAACACAGTCTGAATGGGCACGGAGCCAGATAGTTGGACTCAGCGGAACCAAGTTAAAGAGGGTTTGACAGCAATGTTCCGAGTATTCGGTGTACTTGAAACTAAGAAACGAATACCTCAGATTTCAAACTCACTAAATAACCTCAGAAACTGAGCACAGACTAAGTAACCATAGAAGCTGATGGCTGGCCTCAGCGAAATCAAATTTAAAAAGAAGGCTTGCAGAGATGCTGCAAATCCAACTAGAGTACAGATCCAGTGCTATTGAGATTGTAAACAAAGAAGTTCGAGCAGCTGAATTCTTTCAAACTGATAAAATCGATTCTGGGAGATGTGTGACGAGAAATTAAGAAGATATAGAAGAAATAGTGGTTATGGATTGTTTCGAAGGTGTGAGCTTTTAACTGTGAAAACTGGTACAGCTCAAGCTCCGGAATCGAATTTCAGAGATACACCATTCACGCTGATGTGTGGCGAGAGCTACGAAGGTATACAAAAAAGTAAGCGGTGAATGGAGTGGATCTAAAACAGCTCAAGCTTCCAGAACTGATTTTAAAAGATACCGTGCTGATAGGTTTACCGATTCATTGATTCTGGAATTGGATGACGATGAACTACGACCTGTAGAATGGCGTCGAAACTGTAAACTGTAGAATCTACAACAATTCAAGCTTCCGGAACCGACTTTAAGAGATACCGTGCTGGAGAGTTTATCGATCCAGGCGGGTGTGTAACGATGAAGAACGATGATATAGAAAAATTGATGGATTGTGTCGAAGCTGTGAGCTCTCAACTATAAGGTTCCGGATCAGCGATGAATGGATTGGGTTGGAGCTGTGATCTCTAACTGTGTTAACTAGAATAGTTCAGGCTTCCGGAAGTGATTTTAAGAGATACCGCTCTGGACAGTTTAAAGTGTTACCACTGAAACTGTCACCCCAATGCTGTCACCGCAAGCTTGAAGTTTGACAAAATGCTGCCAGAGCTCCAGCTTCAGCTTCCACTACTTGGCGCCTTAGCCATCTTCATGTAAATTTATTTAAGTGCATGCATTTGCATTTGCAAAGCACAAAAATGCCATGCAATTGGAGCAATGAAGTGGACAAGCACGTACCGTTATATGCGCATACGAGAAATTATTGGCTTAACTGTGATAATGTGGAGACGAAGAGGGGTAGCGATTCTCATGAAGCCGAGAAGATGTAGATTTACACACGTAGCTAAACGCCAGCAACAGTGACGGGCATAAAGTGGGCGTGTCAGTGACGCACACATGCTTGTACTCGGGTGTGTGTGTGTGTGTGTGCAATTCCGGACGCTGGTCAAGACATGTGGCAACACATTGAATGACTGAACAACTGACTAGCTGAGTGATGCTGATGAATGTTGGTGAGTGATGTGGTCATTGGTGAATGCTGATGGCGCTTGATGTATAGCTGGTTGTAGGCGGTGGATGAGGAGGGGTACGTGTTGATGGTTACAATGCGGGCACAAGCAGTGCTTGCTGTTTGTGTGTGTGCGCACTTGTACGTGACGGAGGTTAGCGGCGGTTGGCAGCGGTGCGTGGGGATTTTGTGGCATGTTTGTGATGTTGATGGTTGCGGCTTGGTGAGTACATTTTGGCAATTTGCTTAATGCTAAAATGCCTTCTATGCGCACACAAACACACACACACAAAGCCATATGGAGAGATAGCGAGTATTCGGCAGCAACGCTGTGTGATCCCTGTGTTGTTAGCCACCACAGCAACCGGAGTCGGTGCCGCAGCGCCAATTCAATTCAATTCCATTCAATTCACTTCACTTCACTACACAATTCAGAGTTCCATTTCCGTTGAAATCACCAAGCAAGCAAATTCGAGTGACACACACACACACTCACCCATATTTTACAAACACACACATACATGCCCTTAACCCACACACAAGAGCGCTTGCCACACGCGCAGCAGCCCGGGCCCCGGCCTCTGCCTCTGTCATTGACGTTGACGCACGAAATATTCCCGCATGTGCATAGTTAATGACCGAACGACGTTCGTGTACATTCATACGGTCAGTCCGTCGTCCGTCCGGTCATACATGCCGCTGCCGCCGTGCTGCTGCTGTGTTGCACGTTCCTGTGCGCTAACTATTATCCATCCTGCAGCATAACGGTTGTACTGTGTTTTGTAAATTACGTACCGTTATCTCCGTGACGGTGTGTGTGTGTGTTGTTGGCGCGCTGATAGTTTTTGGCCATTTGCGCCTCAGTTTGCTCGGGTTTGTACGTCTTTAGACGCGTATGTGTGTGCGTTTGGCTGCGTGTTCTGTACGCATTTCGATTTTGGCCAACGTGAAATGCCAGCAGGCGCTTGGTGGAAACCATATGGATGCTTAGCGGAGTTACGTAGAAGGTACCCAGTGGATGACAAGCTGGTAAAATGAGCACGAGCTCAGTTGTCTTATTCAAGTGAAAATTTCATCCTTTGCTTCGAAAGAATACGTCTTTAGGAACTTAGTTCGGACGACGGATATCTGAGGAGACTTGGTTCGCAAGGAACGCAGCTGAGATTTTTCGAGCTCAGTTGTGTTATTCGAGTGGAAATTTGATCCACATGTACTTTGCTTCCAAAGAACACATCTTTAGGAAATGCATATAGTTCGGACGACGGATATCTGAGGAGACTTGGTTCGCAAGCAACGCAGCTGAAATTTTTTGAGCTCAGTTGTGTTATTCGAGTGGAAATTTGATCCACATGTACTTTGCTTCCAATGAACACGTCTTTAGGAATTACATGTAGTTCGGACAACCGACGTCTTTGAAGGCTTGGTTCGCAAGCAACGCAGTTGAAATTTAACCGAGCCTATGGTTTCTGAATTTGGCGGAACGTCTCAGTCGTAAATTTATATATCTTCGTCTTTTGTTCTAGTCTATATCCGCCGAATTAGCGATTTCGAACTCAAACTACCGTTCTTTATACCTTAAATTCTACTTTGGTTCAAAACAATGCAGCCGGGCTCAGATTATGGATAGGAAGTTCATAATTTTAAGTTATCAAGAAGCGAATAGATCGAAAAGGTATTAACAGACTTAGGAATCTCAGCCTCATATAGTCTAAATAGCTGATGTCCCAAAAGACCTACTCAATGCGCAGCACGGATTCAGTTTTCGGCCGGTTCTAGACTTTTAACTTAAAGTTTGACGGAAGTCGCAGTCACGAATATGTAGGTCCCTTAACGTAATCTATATTAACAGGAATGGAGATTTCAGTATTAACAGTCCAAAGAGGTTGGGTTCAATTCCTAAGAGGTTGAACTCAAGTTCCTTGATTCGTAACGAGACTGTCACTTCGAAACTATGGAAAGCAGGCATTGCTCATTTTAGGTCATCGGGACGTAAATAAACCTTAAAAGTAATAGTAGGCAGATGGATCTAAGCCTTAAATCCCACTTTCGTCTCTGGAACTTTATGATTTTGCAGAATTTTAATGAAGACTGTGCTGAAGTCGGGTCTTCGGCAAGAGGCCGACCTGAATTACATATTCCATTTCACTTATTGAATAGTATCTTATCCTTCCTACGAACCCATATTTCTAGAAGTACACGAGTTGCCGCGTATCGGTAGCCATGAAGATATTCCTAAACTAAATTGATATATTTGGAACTGAGCTTCGCTCCCTATTTTTGATCTCTTGTGTATGATCTTTTCCGGTGAGTTTATCCCTAAGATTTTGACCTCGGTCTGGCCTTGGTCCTGGTCTTACAACAATTTCACTGCAAATGGGGTTTGAAGTCCCTGGATAGTTACCGAGGAAACAGTCAGGGAGGAAAGGGTGCAGAGAAGGATTAGTTTTAAACGTTTTATAAGGTAAACTTGAGGATTCTTGGTCTCTATAGATTCTATGGCTCTGAGCCATTAAAATTAACTTATCAAGTGGAATCGGCTTTAGTTATGCTATAAATTTTTGAGCCGTCAGTTATTTCTAAATTTTTTGGCCGGCAATTGTAGCTTCGCGAAATTTTCAGTAGTTATTAATGCAGTTCGGACCGAGCTTCATATAAAAAGTTCCTATTTCCTCCCCTTGACTCAAATCCACTTTAGCGTTCCATATTAAGCTGTCGGTTGTGGTGTCCCCAACTCTTAAGGATCGATGCAGTTTCTTACTCCGACATCTTTTTAGTTTCTGTCTCGGCGTGAGCCACATATATCAGGTTTTTGGAAACGGACTGCCCCCGAAACAAGTTTGCTCGGTCTCCAGTACAAGCATTCCCTCATGTCCCTCTGTCGTAATATCCCACTGGGTTTCATTGAGTCTCCTTGGCGGTATGTACCACAGTTGGTAAGTGGGTAGCAGGTCTGGCTTTTAGCTTGTAGTTGAAATGCAAAGTGATTTGATGGCTTAGCCAAAAACCGACAAAATGGCCAAAACCACCAACAAACAGACATAACTCAAGGATTTGCTGTGACAACTGGCCGCGCGGCGTATGTCTCTCCGCTGCACATGTAAATTATTTGCGCTTTGTCAGGACCACTCCACAAAGACATGCTCGAAATTTCTACACTGACTACGAATTACACACACACATACACTCGCATGCCCGGTGGAGTACATCTCCATAATCCAATGAATATGTAGACATGCTTGCGGGCGGTAGCGGCTGTGTGTCTAAAGGATATCAACCGGATGCATTCAGGCGTGCTGGGAATGAGCTTTGCGTCAAATTTCCGTGCCGCAAACGAAGACGAAGGCGACTAAATAAAAACAAAATGGATATGTGACCAAAATGTGTAGACAAACCGGAACGTTGCGAAGAGATATGAAGACAGGGGAGCTTGTGTCACATATGTCCAGCTCGACAGTTGCGACAGACGTTGAGAGTGGCTGCGATGCCACGGAGCCCGGGCGTTTCGTGTTATGTAGTTGGTTAGACGGAAGCTCAGCTCGGCAGCATCGGCGCGAACGGTGAGTGTCGGCTAGTCAACCCGAAAAAGGTCAACACCGCAGCAGCTTGTGAGTGTTGCATATGTATTCCTACGCTTAGTGCTTTCCTCGTAGGGCGTTGCTGTCAACTATGAAGCACGTACTAAGCGTTTTAACGTTGTGGGCCAGTGAGCTTGTAAGCTGCACATGTGATGTCTTGCCGACTCCTAGCCTAACATAACTCACATGCCAAACGCGCAGCTATTCAACTATTCATGGCATCATTCATGTCGTGTGTCCGCAAATCTACTTACGTCTATGGTATACATATTACACTACACGTCAGCCGGCCGCAAAACATTGTGTGAGACCGTCGAGTTTACGTGAAGCTTTCAGTCTTTGAGCATCGCTCATACTACACAAGCAGCAGGACGTACCGGACGTACAATCACGCGTTTGTCTTTTGTGTCACGGTCGCAAGGACATTTTTGGTTATGCGCTTTTTGTATTACTTCACTCTGCATAAATAATGATTATTAGAAGAAGCACAATTTGGAAGACATATTTTTCATGTCTGACGAGATATTTCATACTATGCGATGAACGTTCTTTCTTTATGACGTTTTTTGATGGCTAAATAGATTTTTCTTGAGTTCTTCCTCATGTTCGTGAAATACTAATTGCCTTAACATTCGGTGCTTGGAAGTTAAAGGCTACAGTATTGGATTCCATCAGATTTTGGTGTGACCGCGGACATAGAACTGAATGGATCTTCCTCGTTTTCGATAAATATTGATTGGATTAACATTCGGTCCTTGGAAGTTAAACGCCTTATTATCGGATTTTAGTAAGACCGTGGACATAGAACTTAATGGATCTTCGAGAAATATTAATTGGATTAACGTTCGGTCCTTAAAAGATAAAGGCTACAGTATCCGTTTCGGTCCTGAGAAGTTAAAGGCTACAGTATCCGCTTCGGTCCTGAGAACTTAAAGGCTCATAGCCGCTTCTTTCAAAAACGAAAGCTATCACCTAGTAGTATTTCGCTTAAGTAAGATCCCAATTCCAGTATTATATTGTGGTTCCATAAAGAAAGCATCGCTTCGTTTTCGGATTTTTGAAAGCTTCATCGTGCACTTTTTGATTTTCATTGGGTTTACGTGTGTTTTCGCTCTAAGAACCGGAAGAATCTCCGGACCCACTTCTTTTATATCGCAACTCTTGGCTATCACGTAGTGGTATTTCGCCAAACTAAGGCCTGGTATACAGTCTTAGGTCGCCTAAACGTGAATACTACTTAAGATCGACTAGAAATTGGAAAGCTGCAGATCTCGTTGATGTATTTAAAAGCCTCCAATGTAAAGAGTAACTGTGGTTTATTTCATAATTTCCTTCCACTACCTCCGAAAACCACGATTTCGTTAAGGTCGTCATAGTTTCTGCTTTCGTTGTTGAGGGACTTATTTCTGGAGGGATTCAAGTGCAGTTGTTGAGGGACTTACATCTGGAGGGATTCCAGGAGATTGAGGACGGCCTGCGGTTCGCTTAGTCGATCAAGCTAAAGACAACAAATATATGATCAGATGATCTCAAACTCTAGTCTACATTTTACCTACCCATCTAACTATAAACTATCAATTGAATTCGTCCTGGATTTAGCTTTCCGCTCACTAATATATCTTAACTTTTTCATGGAACTGTACGAGCTCAAGCAGCAACTTAAAAAGTTTCCTAAAATACCTGCAGTCTGCCATTTCTTCTATCCGGACTACGTTTCAGGGGGCCCGGCTTTTGCCGGTAATGCCTGCAGGGAATGAAAAATTGCATTAGTAGGCGCTTGGCTTCCTTACTCATGGTCTAGTTTCAATCAACTCGTCAGCCGTTGGTCTTTGACTGGCTTGTTCCGTTTACATAGACACGATTATTTGGTAAGATATCCGACCGAACCGCTAGTTTTTGTTCTCTTTATAGTAGTACAATACTTTTTATTCTGTTTACGGTAATAGTCGCTGATTTGACGGTGCTTGACTGTTCTGTTGCGTTTACATAGATCCGATTATTGGTAAGCTGGCCTGTTCCGGACTGAACCGCTAGTCTTTGTTTTCTTTACAGTAGCAGTCGCCGGTTTGACGGTTCTTGACTGGCCTCTTCCATTTACATAGACCCCATTATTGGCAAGACTGGTCTGTTCCGGACCGAACCGCTGGTCTTTGTTCTTTTACAGCAATAGAGCAAAATTGTTACCGGTTGTGCAGGGTTCGGTTCGGTTCCGTGGTCTGTTCCGTTTACATAGACCCGATTATTGGTAAGATCTCGGAACAGCCCTCTAGTCTTTGCTCTCTTTACAGCAATAGAGCAAAATTGTTACCGGTTGTGCGGGGTTCGGTTCGGTTCCGTGGTCTGTTCCGTTTATAGAACCGATTATTGGTAAAGTCTCGGACCGGACCTCTAGTATTGGTGATCTTTACAGCATTAGCTTATTATTTGTGTCATTTGTGTACGGTTCGGTTCGGTTCGGTTCCTTTGTCCAAGATCATGATTGGTAAAAATTTCGGATCTCGAGGTCCAAACTTTGCCTTTAGTGTGCAGTTTTCAATAACCGTTATGCAAGATAAGTTCTTTTAAAGGTGAGCTCAATTTACGTAACCTCATTTTAAGTCTCGCAAGCTCAAGTAAAGTACAGCTGGGCTTATCTATCGCCTATTTTGGACTTTGTTGGGTTTATTAGTCAGTTTTGAGTTCATTAGCCTTATATATTATATGTAGCAACTGGGAGTTCTGGATGTCCGCAGACTTTCTCTGATTTTCTTTCGACATTGCGGTAACTCTTATCGGTCGAACAGTGCAATTTTGGACACCGGTTACCGTTACTTTGACTTAATTTACTTTTATGAAACAATATTGCTCTTTTTGCCGCCCATCATCTATTAAAAACCAATTGAAAATTTGTCAAACTTAATTTTAATTAATTACGACCTCGCCTTTTATGACTCCACTCGGTTTTCGTTGTAGTAATTTATTACGTCACTTTGTGTTAAACGTTTAATTTGCAGGCGCAGCAATTTTATTCATTAATACAGGCAATCTTTCACATTTTCGTTGCAACGAGAGCATTAGCATCCCTTCAAAAAAACTGTCAACCCACCCATACACGCACACACGCACACACCCACACTCACACAAATTGAATTAACTGCTAAACAGCACGCTTCATTGGTCAATTGACGCATAGAAAACACGCGGTGAGGCGACCAACTGACTCTGCTAGCCGCCTATCACACTGTCACTTGCGCTGGTGGTTGAACCGCACGCACACACACACACAAACACACATGGATTCGCAGCGTTAATGCTTTGTCAGCTGAGCAAGTCATAAATTTCCTAATCAATTGAGTGTTAAATGTCATTGCAACAGCAAGCGAAGTGGCTTCTTTTTGTTTTTTTTTTACAGTTAGTTGTGCGGCAGCTAGTGCAATTTGCGCCTTTCAAATTTATTGCACTTTTTTATTGAAGTCGGAAGAAATTTTGGTACACTTTTTGGCATTTTTCGAACCTTTTTTGTCAGTTTTTTTTTTACTTTTGTTTTTGTTGTTATTTATTGCATTTGTAACGGTCCAAAAACTCCGCCAACGCATTGGGCTACTCTAGGAATGAAGTTTCATAATTAACTGTATATACTTACAACAGCATATGTCTATATTTGTGAAGTATCTTAGGCTTTTTGCTTTCCTCTCATCACTGATCTATTCGAGCTTCTCATCTACGACTCAATATTGCGTGGCTGAAAGGTTATACAAGCTTCAAACTTTGAACCCGCAACTCATAAGGGCTTATGATAAGCTCTTTGCAGACAAAAACCCCCGAATGGTTCAGTATTAATCCAAAGTTTCTTAAAGCTTAGTCTGTTTTGGTCTGTGGCTCTATATTTTCATATTTTCTCCACTGAAGAGCTTTATAAGTTCAAAATCACATCCCAGCAGCTTATAAGTGTTTCTGCAAAGCTTTATGAAGTCAAGAAGTCGCTAAGTAGTTCAATAGTAGCCTAAGCTTCTCTTCAAACTTAGCCTTTTTTGGTCTTTTTCTTCATATTTCCTCCCCTGAAGAGCTTTACATAGCGAAAATAGCAGCCCAGTAGCTGATAAGTGTTTCTGCAAAGCTTTATGCAGACTTTATGAAGTATGAATCGGATAATGGTTCAAAAGTAGTCTAAGCTTCTCTTCAAACTTAGTATGTTTCGGACTGTGACTCTATATTTTCTCCACTGAAGAGCTTTACAAGTTCAAAATCACATCCCAGCAGCTGATAAGTGTTTCTGCAAAGCTCTATGAAGTCAAGAAATCGCAGAGTGGTTCAAAAGTAGTCTAAGCTTCTCTTCAAGCTTAGTCTGTTTTGGTCTGTGGCTCTATATTTTCCCCACTGAACAGCTTTACAAGGCGAAAATCACAGCCCAACCTGTAAGTGGAGTTCCTGATCAGTTTTGAGAATCCAATAAATGCTTCAAAAAATTCAATAACAACTGCAGAGGTTTGTACATCGTTAATCTTTATCTTTCATGCTCCCAAAATACGTTTTCCCGATTGTACTTATTGTTATTTTTCCTATTCGGTTCAAGACTTCGATTCACCCAGCGGCATTCACTCACTAACTCCAACCAAGTCGAGAGAAAGAACGTGATAAATATCAACCCTTTAAAAAGATCTAAGACACCTGAGAGAACTACCTCTGCATAGATCTCTCTATCACTAAGACCAGCCCAAGCATTCGCTTTTTAGAAAGAAGATCCATTAGAGTAAGCCTTAGTAGCTGTGTAGGTTTTAAAACGAGGACCCTGTAAAGTCCTTTTATCCCTTAAAGGCCGTGTAGGTTAAAAAAATGTCTTACAATTTCCAAAAGGGTTCTTGAAAGTTAAATAGTTAAGTTCGAAGTTTTGGCTTCTAAGTGCCTGAAGTGTTAGTATCTTATGCTATTAGTGTGGTTTCCGAAATTTCTAAAAGGCTTCTCAAAGTTCTGTGGTTAATACGAGTTCTTCGTTCAGGGGGTATTCTGGTCTAGAAGCATGAATTTCAGGTAATTTTTAAAGTGTCGTAAAAAAAGGCAATTAATATTTTTACCATCCATTTTTTACTAGTTATTTATTAATTTTTGAAGAGTACATAAAAAAATTAAAAACTAAAAAAAGTAAAGAATTTCAAAAATTATGAGCTGACGAAGTGGGGGGTCTCTAAAAATTTTCCACGTGACCATGCCCATGATTTCAACCCTCCTAGTTATCTGAAACCAAAAAAAAAGATTATTAATCTAGAATAATGTCGCAATGGCCGGAACTACGGAAAAGTGGGTAAAAATTGTTTCACAAAATGGCGACTGTCTGAAAAAAAAGTTTTTTTGGATCACTTTTTCTGACTATTTCGAATTTTTTAAAAATAATAAAAATAAAACTTTGGGGATGGGGCTAGTTCCAACCATAGATAAGCCTATAAAGAAGACTCTGTATAAATTTCAAGTAAATCGGTCCAGTAGAACCTGAGAAATCGTGGGTATCGTTCCGAAAAAGTCAGTTTTGAGAAAAACGCGTCTACGAGTTTCCTTAATGTTTTTTGTTCGATTAGTTCCGGCCGAACCAGTTTGGATGCCGGATCAGAAAAATGCCTGTATCTCCGAAAATAATTTGAATTTTGAAAAATCCTCTTGTACACATATTCTTGAATATTTAAACTTCGAAAATATAAAAAATCTCGATTTTTTTAAGTTTCTAGACCAGAATACCCCCATCAAAGTGTTCGAAATGTTTATATTTCTATTACAAAGGTCCTTGCAAGTTCGGCAGTGGGGTTTTAGTCGTTTTTCAATGGCAGCCTCGGAATTTCTTTTCACAATTTATAAGACCACTTTATAAGGCTGATCCATCCATTCCCACCACAATCACAGTCAGTTGACGGACTCATTTATTCGAACTACAGTCGTGTATACTTAACCAGAGTGGACATGGTCTTATGGTTAACCAAGAGATTTAATAAAACCAGTTTTCCTAAAAACTTTTTTCGGGAAAGCTTTATGCTGCGACAATAGAAAAGCCTCGAACTTAAGGTCTCAACTGCGTTTTTCAACAGACGAACTTGAGACCAGTTTATGTGTCCCATTCTTTACGTCATATTTTCGCATACGTATTGAGTTGTTATTGTAGCGGCAGAACGCTGTCGGGTTGACATTCTTTGACCGGATGAAAAATCCGTGTTCGTTTCGGTTATGTAGACCCGACTGTCGTGGAAATGGATTTTCAGTCGCCTACTCTTGGTTATCTAACTTGAAACCAACGGTTCCTTGAATCTTCAAAGACCATCCATGCACAAAACAGCAAGAGTGTGTGACTGATAAGCCTCCCAGCCATCAGATTCCTCGGTTTTCGCGCTAACTTGAGCTGCTTTAGACTTCAATTTGAATTTGAGGTCTTAAACACGCAGTAAGACCTCAGGAGCTCAAAGCAAATATTTTTAAACACAGCTGTTCGCTTGGTACCTAAGCTCTGTAGCGATTTTAAGGGTATGAGGTTACTATACGGTGCAAATATTGAGCTAGATCCGCCTTTTTGCAGCTCCCGAAGATACTAATGAGCTCTTCACTGTAATAATAATTGCTTTTCTCTCAACACTGATCTGATCTGATCTGATCTGATCTGATCTGAACGAAATGGACGTGGAGAACGAAATGGACGTGGAGAACAAAGTTTGCAATGCAGTGACACTGCAGAGCCATGGAATGGGAAGTCCTCAAATCATCACACTATCACATATGGCAGTACTTGGTGAAACTTGAATAAAGTTTTGTTCTACATATTTCTACCTTATCCATATTCCATAAGTTTCACTACTTTAAGCGACTTGCAAAGTAAACTGGCAAGCTCATAAGAATACCTTCTACGTATACTAGTTTGGTATGGTAGTTAGTCAATATCAAAAAAAAATTTCTCCCACCAAGAAACGCATTAATTAGGCGCCTAATTAAAATGAAGTAGCCAACACTAACTAGTGCGTCAAAAACAAAGCAGAGCCGGCGCTTGTGACAAGCCACCCAGCCACCGAGCTCGTGCCACACCGCTACTTCTGCTAAGCTCTAAGTACTTAAAAACAAGCAGCCAGGTGCCAAATACCAGGTGGCGGCCATACAATGCCGATTCAACAATAAATTCGCACCTTATTTTGGTCGGTGGTCCCAGTGTGTTTGCCACAGTGGCTCAACTAATTGCCAAAAATATTACTTTCAAAGCTCATACGTTTTTCATCCAACCGCTGCTTGCAGGTTTCTTTGTGGCGTTCTTTGCTACCGCCACTTTTTATAACCAATTATTGCGCTCGTGATGGCCATCAAACCGAAAATTAAAGCATAGTTGCCACCCACGCGATTACAATTATGCGTCGGCGGCGTTGGGTGAAACGATGGATTTGTTAATCGCATGCGACGTGCAACACGAGCTAATGAGCCACTCGCGCCCTAAACCATACAAAGCTGAAGGTGCTAAGGCTAAAAAGTGGCAAGTGGCCAACACGGCTGCCGTGGGGTGGGCTGCGGATTAGCGCTAAAAATGCTGTAAGTGCCAAATTTCGCGATAAGCCGCGAAACGCGCGTCACAAACGCGTTCGGCCGTCGTTACACGCCACACTCAGTCGCGCGCAAAACCCTAATTTCCATATTTTGGCGGTAAGAAGTGAAAGTTTACAGTTTTTTGTGGAAATTACTTGCGGCAAATACATTTAAACGCGTTCTACAATCGATAGTCCAAAGCGATTAGCCAGAGCTCGCTGGGCGATTAACGAATTTAACACGCGTTTGGTGTCTCCGATAAGCATCTGGTGAATTTGGTGTTGTGTAAAACACCTTAAGCTAACCCTTTAGCTATATTCCATGAACTTCCGTTTAAATTTTGCGGGTGTTTTTGGTTTATTGAATTTTAATCCCTCAAATTTTGTTTAATCCAATTGGTGAACGATAATCTTGAGCTGCCTTTTAAGGCACTAAGCTTTCCAGGGGAAAATTTTGGGTGTGACTGCTCAAGAACTTCAGTGCGATTATTAAAATTATGAGTGGAATGAGAGATAATATCTATCATGCAATTCTCACTACTTTTATAACGAAATTTGTGTGAAAGCTTCAACGGCATTCGTTATGCTTTAAAGCTTTTTATGAATTTATTATTAGAAATTTTTTAAATTGCTATCCAATTATAATTTTTTACTTTACTTGCCAAAAAATATAATCCTCATGAGCTTTTAATAAATTTTTTGTGAAAGCTTCAACATAGCCGATAAGCTTTTGGTGCTTTCTGTATAAACAAATTTTAGCAATACTGAACTAAATTGTTGCCACATTCTATAAAATGAGCTAAATTTATAGCTAATAATGTTTAAAAAATCAAGTTAAATTTGTGGCTGAAGTAGACAAAGCGCTTCACTCGTTTTTTATTGAAAATTGTATGAAAGCTTTCAAAATGATTATTGGCAATACCGAAAATAACGGTAAATTTTTGTAAAAAGAGCAATAATTTTAGCTTTATTAGCTCGGATTAGCTGCCATAGTGAAATTGATGTGAAAGCTTCCATGTGCCTTGAAGCTTTTTGTAATATCAATATTAAAAATGTCAAAAATAACTGCTAAATTCTATAAAAGAAGGTATTTTTTTTGCTGCAGTTTTATAGTATAATTGGCGTGAAAGCTTCGATGTGCTTAGCTGCCGTTTTATAGTGAAATTGATGTGAAAGCTTCCATGTGCCTTGAAGCTTTTTGTAATATCAATATTAAAAATGTCAAAAATAACTGCTAAATTCTGTAAAAGAAGGTATTTTTTTGCTGCAGTTTTATAGTATAATTGGCGTGAAAGCTTCGATGTGCTTAGCTGCCGTTTTATAGTGAAATTGATGTGAAAGCTTCCATGTGCCTTGAAGCTTTTTGTAATATCAATATTAAAATTGTCAAAAATAACTGCTAAATTCTATAAAAGAAGGTATTTTTTTGTTGCAGTTTTATAGTATAATTGGCGTGAAAGCTTCGATGTGCTTT
>JBAWJQ010000632.1:0-68437 GCA_037783105.1 Bactrocera zonata | reverse complement strand
TTAGTTCTCCGTCAACGGCTATCACCACGGAGAAAACATAAAAATGTCTTTTCACAAGATACACAAAAAGTACGGCTTCCCCCCCTTTCAAATTTGGAACTTCTGCATACGAGCCATTGATCCAAAATAAGGTTTACGACCCCATATGGTCCATTGGCTCAACACAACTATCATAAGCCAACCAACATATTATACGTTGCGGTGGTATGGTGGATGGAATCAAGACATGGAGTTTCTTTAAGAAGTGTTTGAAGCAATTTCCCTTATAGGCATACATCAGGTCCTGGAACCTACCATTAAGATTCCATTATCAGAAAATGGAAAAAATTAAGTCAAAGCATGAACAGAGGATGATGAGGCGCTGGTACACATTCGCATAGATAATGCTTTCAGTCGTATGAGGCGAGACAAATTCCACAATTCCCAATGCTCCATCTTATGAGAAAATGGGCAGCAGGGGTGGAAACAAATCAGATATTTTACCAAATCCATTAAGTTGCTGAAAACGGTAATGATAACCTAAATGCGGGGCCTGAGGTTCGACGCCCTTATTACCAACCAACCAATCAAATGGACTTCCATATCAAAATATTGAAATTTCAATTAAAAGGCAACACATAGTAAAAATCAAATTAGTAAAGAAAATTCAAAAGGGTCTTTCGAAGTATTTTAAGATTTGCGGCAAATGTTTCTGAGTATGCTGTGTAATATGGAAATTAATGGGACAACCGATTTTCACAAGTTTCTATTGAGTAACAAAGTCATTCGCAATAGACAGGAAATAGTAGTAATCACTTGGTAAGAAGTCCTGACAATAATGTGAATGTATAAGAACCATCCAACCGAACTCTTGAAGTATCTAGCGAGTCACTGTAGGTTTGTGCAACCTGGAGTTGAGCTAATGGGCCACAGCAAAGCCGCAAAATTCTGCGTGATTGCTTTCTCCAAACTTTCCAATTGTTGACAGTACAGGTTCGAATTAGGAGTATCAAACACATAGCAAAACATTCTGGATCATCATTTATAGCTTAGTCACAGTTCTCTCCGGCTCACCACAATTCGATCACGACCATTTTCACTAAACGTTTTCGTAATCGACCCTCTTTTCATCATCAATATCAATCCCAGATTCGGCAAAGATCGATTTTTGTGACACACAATGTATTCTTTTTTTATATAATGGGTTAGATTATGGGTCTCCGAAACAGTGCTTACTCGATGGTATCCATTTTTCTATCGATATTTTCGTCAATTGGCCTTGCGAGGATGTTTGACACCAAAATAGTCAGAACGGAATCGACAAACCCATATTTGTTAATGGTTGGCTATTCAAGTGTCATCCTCAATTCACATCGTATTCACATTTTCAACTATCTGACTTGTATTTTCGTTTTTTTTTTCGAAGAAAAACTGTAAAATTGGCGTATTCTCTTTTCGGGGGTGTCCATATTTGACGAGGATTCACACAATACTAAGTCAAGCAATTATAAAAAAAAAGTCTGAGATTTATGGGTTAGTACGAAAGTTTGTCTTGCCAACAAACCCCACTCATCTTATGTTTACCCTATATTTATCTCATAAGCTAAATGTGCTCTTAACGAGTAGCTGCATGAATTTTGGATTATATATGTTGAAGGCACTATGAAATTTTAATGTTCTTATAATACCCGATAATAAGTTGGCGAACTCGAGAAAACGTCTAGCTCAGAGAACAGCGAATTTACCTCTACAATATTTGCTTACAATAATTAAGAAAAGCTGAATAAGCGAAGTAAACACATTTTCTGTATGCAAATTAATTTAAAGCCAAAGATAAGGAAGTGTCTACTCATTCGAAAATAAACAAAGTCGGTGTCTAAACAATAATAGGTGCTTCACCATAAGTCTACTGAAAATTTTCTACGCAGAACACAAAGCTGCTTCTAAAGCTGAAGTGCAAGCAAATAGAGAGATGATGAAAACAGATACCAATTATTAACTAAACTAGATATCAAAAGCCACGTGTCTAAGCGGTTTTAATTTTTCAAAGCGCGTTGAAAGCACTTACAGCTCTGAGTACAATGGTGCTTACATTATGATAGCAGCCGCGCTTTCCTGTATTCCCGCGCTCTACATGCGAGCCCATTTAAGCTTGCTTCATGCCAGTGCTGCCACTCGACGCGAATCAGCAGCGTCAATGCAGTCTTCCCGCGATTCCTTTGTACTGCGGTTAAGCGTCAATTATTGTCATGAGCAGACGTTATCTTGAAAGGAAAATAATATAACGCTGGCGGTGGGTCAGCGAAAATATAGGCAAAGTATTTCATCGAAAACAAAAGAATGAAAGAAAATAAATAAGATGTCGGATAAAGAGCCAGCAGCATAGCGCTAAGTACACGATGTGTAATGGGGGAAATAACACGGCACAACAACAAAATTACTATGAATATTATGAAAATTATAAATGCAAAGTCTGCAGCGACGGCTGCGATGATCCTAGTGATGCGGTTGTGTTATGACATTATGGAAGAACCAAAACAGACATAAACATTATTAACCCTTAGGTAACGCGTGATAGATTGTCATCTCTAAAAGAAACGTTTAAGTGTAATATATTTTGAAGTATTTGACCTATAAATTATACAATATACTTTCTTCAAAAATATTTTCCTGCAGAAGTTTCTGGCGAGGTCTACTGTTAGTGAGATCATCTTTAACATAAAGTAAGTTCATAATTTTTGGCATAAAAAATGTCTGCCTGACATCCTTATATACCCAACTCGAGAATTTTATGTTATGTAATCGGTTAGTTATTGGTTACCTATTTCAAATATAATTTCTCTGGGCCTAACTGAGGGATATTGGAGTAGAAGTTATCAGTGAAAAAAGTTCTCTGCGCGTCATTCGCTTGGAAGTGGCCTGAAACGAATCTTTTACATATGGCTCAAGCATATTCCGATTTCCAGTCCTAGACCAAGTATCCTCTGGGTAGACAAAACCACATACGTTTGAAGGCTAGCTAAAGTGAGAAGGCGAATCATTCCACCCCAGATTTGTGATCCGTGTTTGAAACCCGCCACGTAAGACAATACCCCCAATAAAAAGAACTCCATAGTCATGCCGTTAGTTCTGCTTTCTCATAACTTCGAAGATGTAGATAATTTCGTCTATGTTGGAAACTGTATTAACACCAACAACAATGTCAGCCTCGAAATCCAACAGATGCTACTTCGGACTGAGTAGGCAATTGGGAAGTAAAGTCCTCCCTCGACGAACAAAGACCAAATTCTAGAAGTCACCCATCATCCCCGTCTTGCTATATGGTGCAGAGGCATGGGCGATGACAATATTTTATGAATCGGTGTGACGAGTTTTCGAGAGAACGGTTCTGTGGAAGATTTATGAACCTTTGCGCTTTGGCAAAGGCGAATACCGCAGTCGACGGAACGATGAGCTATACGAGATTTACTAGGACATTGACATAGTTCAGCGAATTAAGAGAAAGCGGCTACGCTGGCTAAATCATATGGAGTCATATGTAGAAGTTCACGCAAGTGAAGAAAGTTCTCCGATCGCTATTCATTTGGGAGTGGCCAGAAACGATTCTGGACGAAGAATCCTCTGGGTAACCAAAAAAACGTCCGTTTGAAGATAGAAGTGAATAAAGAAAAAACTCGATTTTTTATGTGTCAATAGATTATGATATCAAACCGTTAGATAGAGCTTCTGTGTACAGTAAAGAAAACGCTATGCCTGACAACACTCGAGAGTTTCAACGCTTCTTATCGCACATGCTTCCAAGTCATGTAATACCCCTCCGCAGCGACACGAGAGTTAAGCATTACCACTCCAACCGTATTTGAAGCGGAAATTTATGCAAAGTTCATCTATTTGCACAAGTCAAATTCGCGGAACGCAAACAAAATGTTTGCAGCTGAGATGGCCGCAGGTGATTACTCAACTGCCACATACAAAAACCGCCTCAACCTAAAAAGTAAATAGATATCGGAGATAAAATGTAGATAAAACCAAGTAAATGGCGAAAATGCGGGGCTTAAAGCCATGAAAGCCAGTTGCGGCGGATGGAGAATAATTGCAAAAATATGCGGTTATGGCTTTGGCGCTTGAGGTGGCTTTGGCGTACTCGTACATCGGCAAGGCATTAACCAAGGCTGGGTGACGGAGCGCTTTATCGCTGGCGGTGGGGGTATCGTGGCGGTGGTGTGTTGCCAGCCCCAGTAATTAGTATGAAAAATATTTTAGACAATGGCGCATTAACGGCGCAATATTGCAATTATAAAGATGTCTATGTATGTATTTGTGTGTACATCGCTCACAAAATCAACCCCAAAAGCGGCAGGCACCCATGGCAGACACTAAAAATTACAGCTAAAAGTCAAGTAGCGCCGCTTAGAGGATTAATAAGTCAGGTGTGCGCCTTCAACAGTATACTAAACCCAACCGTTAATGTCCAAATGAACATAGATATATAAACAAGGCTCATAAATATTTATTTTTGACTCTCGTGTAGCGCCAATAAATTCATCTACTCTTTTTGCTCGGCTTATTTCGTTGCTTCTTTCGCTCTTTTTTGAACGTGCCCCTGTCATACCTTTGCTGTCAGCGCAGACAGGTGCTTATCAACGTTAATGCCACCTCTACGTCGGTATTTTACTCTTTGTAGACGAGTGCATTTATCTTTATTCGAAGGCAAAAACAAAAAAAAAATACAAATTCGACCCACTTCACCTTCATCGACTGCCGCGAAGTCGCGAATTTGGGTCATTGCTGTCGCTATTGTGGCTGTGTAAGCAGCTTTAAGATGTGCCTTTTCAATCTCTCTCTCTCACACATTTTTTCTCTTTCTGGCTCACTCCAGTTATGCTGTTCACCCTTTTCCTCGATTTTGTATTTCATTTGTTACATGTTGCTTTCGTTTTTATTTCGGTGGCAGATTAAAAATTATGAGCGCGAAGTATATAAATGAAGGGGGTTAAAAGAAAAATTATATCGGCGTAATGAAAAGTGGTAATTATGCGCACTTCAATTACATAGGCGAGACCAAGAGTCGAGAGGCATGCACTTAGTCGCCTCATTTTTCTTTGTTAATTTATTTGCTTGAATAGCTCATTGAAATAAGAAAAATATGCCGCGCGTTCTCGAAGTGGAATTAAATTCAGTTCTTTAAAATGTAAATTGCAGCAAATTTTGATGTACATAATACTTATGGCTACGGAAATTGAGTAAAACCTGTGCTTATACATTCTGTCATTTAAGAAAAGAAAGACAGTTTAAGGGAGTCTTCAAAATTCAAAAACCGAAGAAAAATAAATTTAGTGGTAATTTAAGAAAGATAAGAATCCGTGCACTCACAGCTTAAACTAGTTGAATATAACTCGCTATTATCTTCTGAAGCTCTTTTGAGATCTGACCGCCTATTTTATAGTCATAGGTTATTGGAAAAAAAATTTGTAACGAGTGCTCGGAACTCATACAGCATCTGAATGCATTAGAATAAGTTGAGTAGAGATATGATTCTGCGAGGATTCGGAAAAAAATCTCATTCAGCATTTTCACAACTTTCTGGAAATTTTGTGGATTCTAATCCAACAGAAAGGCATTGGCTTGGCGGCCAAGAACGAATCAAGCCAATATTTGAAGCCCTGTTGTCTTTGAACCGTTTCCACGACAGTCAGGTCTACGTAACCGGAACCGAGCAATATTTTTTATGATGTGATTGGTACTACTACTGAGACCAAAAAATAAGGGGACATTGTATTTATTTTGAAAATTCTTTATTTATTCTTCCAAATCAATTTCATTCCCTTCAAAGTAATCCCCTCCCGATGTAATGCACTTATGCCAACGGATTTTCCAATCTTCGAAACACTGGTTGTAGTCACTTTCCGGGATGACCTTCAGTTCCGTCTTCGCTGCGGCTTGAATCTCCTCTATCGTATAAAAACCGTGTTCCCGGAGCGGTCTTTTGAGCTTGGTGAACAGCCAGAAGTCGCACGGCGCCAGATCAGGTGAATACGGTAGTTGCGGAACGATATGGGTTGAGTTTTTGGCGAAATGGTCACGAATTACGAGGGCAGTATGGGATGGTGCATTATCGTGGTGTAAAAACCAAGAATTGTTTTTCCACAATTCCGGCCTTTTTAGGCGGATAGCGTTACGCAAACGACGCATAACGTTCAAATAATATTCCTTGTTGACTGTTTGACCGGTTGGAAGGAATTCATAATGCACAACACCACGATAATCGAAGAAAACAGTCAACATGACCTTGATTTTTGAGCGACTTTGGCGCGATTTTTTTGGTCTCGGCTTTCTTTTGACACGATATTCTCTCGATGATTGTTTCGGGGTCGTAAGCATAGATCCAAGTCTCAGCGCCAGTTATAATGCCTTTCGTGACACCCTGGTAGTCGGAAAGCATCGTTTCACACACTTCAACGCGACGCTTTTTTTCCGAAAAATTCAATGTTTTCGGTACCAGTCGAGGTTTGACGCGCTTGAGGCCCAAAACATCCTTCAAAATGGTATTGGCTGAGCTTTCGATATGTCAACTTCATCAGCAAGGTCTCTAATTGTTAATCGATGGTTTCTCAACATCAAATCTTTGGTTTGTTGAACGTGAGCTTCGTCGGTTGAGGTTGATGGCCGCCCTGGACGCTCTTCGTCTTCGACACGTTCACGGCCGACTTGGAACTCACTATACCACTTGTAAACAGTTTTTTAGACATACCCTCATCACCAAAGGCTTTCTGCACCATCCTCAACGTATCCGCGGCAGAAAATTGATTCCGTAAACAAAATTTAATGCAAATTGTTTGCTCAACAAATTTCGACATCGCAAAACACGAAAAACTCACTTTTAGCAGCTCACAAAACGACACGTATCTCAAACACTAATGAATATTTTGACATGAAATTTGACATCAATGTGACTAACAGTACTACCAACCAAAAAAAAAAAAAAATAATTCTCCAAATCCTTCGACGCCGCAGTTTAAATTCAAATGTATCCTTATGTTTTGTAGTAGTACGTTGTGAAAAAGTACGGAAATTGTAGATAAAACGAAAAATATTTAATTATTCATCAATATTTACCTCGAAACATTTACCATTAGCATAATTTACGATGGCCTTCAGCTCCTTCCGCGAATTTCGTTTTATTTCATCGATCGACTGAAAACGGGTTCCATTTTGATGATTGTTGACTCATAAGTCCATGTCTCATCGGCAGCTACAATGCTCTCCATAAATAAGGGCTCGGAATTCGCATGATCCAAACCTATCCGAAGAGACCTGTGTACGGTACTCTTTTTTAAGAAAATTCAGCTTTATCGGGACGAGTTGAGCCAAACGCGTTTCATTCCCAAAATATGCGACAAACTCATTCGAATGGACGCGAGAGAGATCTCAAGCACACTTGCCATCCCTCTAACCCTTCCCTGACGATTATCAAAAGCATCATATCCTTCATATTTTTTAATATTTTTATCAGTTGAAAAGGTCAAAGATCGTCCAGAACGAGACATGTCTTCAACGATCTCTCAACAGTATTTGAAGGTTTTGTACCACTCGCAGACTTGTGTTTTTAATAAAACTGAATCACTGCAAGCCATTTCTAACATACGCAATGATTCTGTAAATAAAATTTGGTTTTAAATAAAAATTTTTTGAAAAATTCTTTGTTATTCATTTTTATTCTTTGAAAAATCACAACGCGCTACTGGGGTATACCGACTTAAGCAGCTGGTTTAAGCAATCTTGGCGTAATAATTAAGAACAGTTCTACCAATTTATATTAATTACAATTTCCGCTTGCAATTTTGTCACAAAGTATTATTATTAAGTCGAAAACTGTTAAAATTTAAGTTTTAAATTTCTCATTTTGTTTAAAACTTAAGAAAAAAATTTTAGCTGTTTTGTTATTGGATAACAAATGTTTCTATACATAATATCTCTTTATTTTTTTTAATATTTTCTCTTGAAAATTGTGTGTAAACTTACATCAAAACTCTTATGTTCATTTCATTATTAAATCCACCTTTGCTGTTGTCATTTGCTTTACGCTTTGTTCAAAATAGAGCATTTTTTCGAATATGAAATGCGAATGAGGCTAAAAACTTTCGCTGTTCGCTTCAATGAACTGATATATATTCCCATTGCTACGAATAATAAATGATAACAAAACAGATTATTTACCATTAAACTATATATCATGCATTCATTCATAAACTAGAGCTAACTCAAGTGAAAGTCTATAAACAAGTTCGAAAGCTTAAGTGATCGCGATTTAGATAAGATCGTAAACACGATGCGATAAGAAGTGACTAATTACAGCAATTAAGGATATATATGTTGGCAGTAGGCAAAATTAAATTTTGTCACAATTTTTTGCACAAATTTTGATTTGGATCAAAGTACAAAATATCAGAAGCATATAAAGGTCTGAAGAATGAAGCCAATAGTGCAGTATCAACGAATCATTCGACAAAAAGTGGTACTAATTCACAATGTTTACTTACAAGAAACAATTGTTTTTTTGTGTACTCTTGCTTTTAGGCATTTTGCTAGCAGATGGACGAAGACTTGGTAATATTTTGAAAATACTTAAGAGATAATATTTATTATTAAAACTTCTTACACAGAGCAGCGTAGTTACCAGCAGCGTCACAGCCGCAGACACCGCACACCTTTATTGCGGCAAGTGGAAACTGGAACGATTGCTGGCACAGCGGAGGATGACGATAGTGCCACTGGTACCGGTACCGCCATGGATACCGTTACTGGCACGGCAACTGAAGCTGATGAAGAACTAAATCCCGCGTTGAAGAGTAAAGCAACCGAAACACTGATTCTTCTGAAACCAGCCGAGGGTGAAAGTTCGCGTATGTTTAAAGGATTCTTTTTGAAAAAACTACTAGGCGGCTCCAGTGATGGCAGTGCAAATAATGGTGGTGGTTACAGTAATATGCCCTACATAATTGTCAATGTGCCCACCAACATAACAAATGTCAATCAGAACAGTTTGAATAACACTGTAGGCGCAACAACCACAACCACCACAACTACAGCCGCACCAGCTAGTCGTCGTCAATTGATCTATCAACCCATACCCTTTCCGACTACTGCCCAAGTATACGACCAACGCCGGAGTAGACCCGAAAATCAAGCAACTCCACAGAATTTTATACTCAGTCCAAGTAATCGGTTGGTTCCAGTTTATTTGCCACCTGAAGTACAAGCTTTAATGCAGGGTAGTGTCCTTCCTAACGAGCAACCAAAACGTAGACAGTTGAAGAAAAAGTATCAAAACAATGTAAATCCGTTTTCCGCTTTCGGTCAAAATTTTAGACGCATAGAGTTTCTGTAAATTTTGCGAGTTCAATAAATTATTACTGGGTTGTTCAAAATTACGCATTTGTGCTATTTAGGTTGGATAGAAACACTTTGAAAAGCTATAACTGTGTTATAACTTGCTCAAGAAGTATTTATGTTCAATTTAGTCCTTTCCTAAAATAGTTTCTTCGCAACAAGTAGAGGTTTTGCCAGTTTATAGCGTGGAACTTTCAAAACTAAGAACCGAGCTGTGAGCTCTACGAAAAAAGGATGCTGCGGCAAGACTTACTTACTACTAATCTACTTCGTGTGAGAAATTGCTGCGAATATTAAAAAGGCTTACCATGATTCAGTTTTATCAAAAACAAAAGCTTACGAGTGGTATTAAGCCTTCAAAGATGGTCGAGAGATCGTTTTGGACGACCTTCGACAATTTTAACTGATGAAAATATAAAAAGTGTAAAATATGGTGCTTGAAAATCGCCAGGTAAGTATTGGAGAGATGACAAGACATCTCTCGCGAGTTCGTTCGAATGATTTTGGTGGTTGTTTTGGGTATAAAACGCGTTCTGGCTCGACTCGTCTCAATAAAGATACGTTTTTTCAAAATAAGTACAGTATACAGCGAAATGCGAATTCGATCCCACATTCATGGAGAGCATTACAACTGCCGATGAGACCTGAGTTTATGAAAAATCATCGGAATGGAATTCGTTTTCAGTCGATCGAAGAGATAAACTTAAACTGACTGTTTCGATGACTTGAAAAATCCTTGGTATAAGTCTATTACATCTGTTGGGGGTTACTATTTAGGAGACAAAATAAATAATAATAACTACTATTTTGCGTTTTATTTAACATTTCCGGGTACGCTTTTGTCCCAATGTATACACTTTAAATTCAATTGGAAGTATAAAATTCGTATATTGAGTACATAGCAGGTGGTATTTATCCGATTTTATCCATTATACTTGATATTTTTGGTTTAAAATAAGCCGTAGGACTGAGATCCACGGCTGAAGGATTGAAAAGCTGTTGTCTAATTTCAATTACTTTAAGACGTTAGGTGGAGTACCTCAAAAGCAGTACTATTTGCTTGAGTTTTTATTTCCATCACTTTTTTGGTATTTTTTTTTTTTTTTTTATTAATATTCATCTTAATTTACAATTTGTCGTAAGATAATAAGTAAATTTAATTGATTAATGTGATTCACATTGATGCATTAAGTGCAATTTGGCCTTAATATGAGGTTATTTACTAACTAGTATTTATTAAGCTAAATTACGTAATGTGTATCAATAGATTTACAATGTGTAGTATTTTATACTTAGATGGATCTTACGATCTAAATGGCAAGTCTAGAGGATGTAGTCTTTTCAATCGTCGTGTGTCATCGCTTTTGTCTAATAAGTTTATAGCGTATGGGTTAGGGTGCCAATTTAATCTTGTTATGTACCTTGGACTGTATCCTTTTATTTCATCAATCAGCATGGGCATTCTCAGATCCTTATGGAGATGAATATTTTTAATGTACCACGGAGCGTTAGCGAGAAGTCTAAGGGTTTTTGACTGGAACCTTTGAATTATCTCTATGTTGGATCTACTTGCTGTACCCCAGATTTGAATGCCATAAGACCGTATGGGTTTCAACATAGCTTTATAGAGAAGAATTTTATTTTGTGAACTAAGTTTAGACTTAGGGCCAAGCAACCAATACATTTTTCTACTTTTAATTTCGAGCTGTGTTCTCTTGGCTCTAATATGTTCACACCAAGTAAGCCGTTTATCTAAATGTAATCCGAGATATTTTACACAGTTGGACTTTGGAATTAAAGCATTATTAAGACTCACATCGGGGCACTCTTCCTTCCTCAATGTAAAAGTTATGTGAGTTGATTTTCCACGATTTACAGAGATGTTCCAGTTGCGAAGCCAAGATTGTATTTCATTTAGCTGTGCTAGTGCAGTTTCAGCATCTTCGCTAGCCGAGTAGGCAGATGAGAGTACAGCAGTGTCGTCTGCATAGGTGGCGACTGTTAAATTAACATTTTCCAATATTGGCATGTCTGCGGTAAAAATTGTATATAGTATTGGTCCCAGAACACTTCCTTGCGGGACATCTGCCTTTATTTCGTGTATGTTTGAGATTTCATCTTTAATTTTAACATAGAAATGTCTTTGACTCAGATAAGATCTGAAAAAGAGATAGAGTGGATTAGATAGCGTCTTTTTAATTTTATACAGTAGGCCCGAGTGCCAGACTCTGTTAAATGCCTGCCGAACATCTAAGAAAATTGCACAACAGTACTTCTTCTCCTCCAAGCTACTAAGTATAGTTTTCACAACGCGATGACATTGGTCCGGTGTGTCGTGCATATGTCAGAAACCAAACTGATGATCTGGAATAATTAATTCCTTTTCTAGCTCTGGCAGTAGTCTTCGAAGAAATATTCTTTCGAGTATTTTCGAGAATATTGTCAATAAGCTTATTGGTCTATATGAGGATAATTCATTTTCCGGCTTGTTTGGCTTTGGTATCATTATAATTTCAGCACATTTCCACTGCGAGGGGAAATGGCTCAATTTGAAGCTACTATTAAAAAGCAAGACCAAAAATAAGAGACATTTCTTGGAAAAGTTTTTGATTGTCCAAGCGTCAATGTTATCATGACCTAAACGCTTCATTTGATCCTAAATGTGTTTCACGGACGGTAATACTTGGAGGTGCCAAAATCAATGTATGGGGTGCCTCTCTTACAATGGTATATAGGTCTGTTGTTTTGGATTGAAGAAAATATGGATGCCAAATTGTATGTTCAAATAATAGAGTCCACTATACAACCACACGTTACATGGAAAGTGCCACTGAAATGGGTTTATCAACAAGATAACGGCCCCAAGCATACCAGCAGGTTGGCAAAAAATTGGTTTGCTCTAAATGGAGTTGAGGTTATGGGTTGGCCGGCTCAGTCACCGAACCTTAATCTAATTGAGAATATTTGGGCGAAGGTCCGCCAAATACGAAGCAATTATGGAGTGTTGTGAAGTTGACGTGGAAGGCCATTATTCTCGAGAAAAGCAAGTGTTTGGTGTCTACCATGCCTAGGAGATACGTAGCTGTACTATCCAACAACGGTCATTCGACGAAATACTAATTACTTAAGTTTTATTTCGTATTGTTATAATGAATTAATTGATTTTTGATGAATTAAATTTTTAGCTATAAAAGCGACTTTTTATATTCTAAACAAGGTATTGTACATATATTAAGTTCTCCACGAAGTTCATAACACCAGGAAGGAAACGTCGGGTACCCTATAAAGTATATATAACATACTACTGTGTCAAAAAAGGTGACATTTGAATTCAACCTGCGCGCGTCGAAGGATTTGGAGAGTTATTCTTTTTTTTTTTGGTTGGTAGTACTGTCGGTCACATTGATGTCAAAATATTCATTATTGTTTGAGATACGTGTCGTTTTGTGAGCTGCTAAAAGTGAGTTTTTCGTTTTTGCGATGTCGAAATTTGTTGAGCAAAGAATTTGCATTAAATTTTGTTTACGGAATCAATTTTCTGCTGCGGATACGTTGAGGATGGTGCAGAAAGCCTTTGGTGATGAGGCTATGTCTAAAAAAAATGTTTACAAGTGGTATGTGAGTTCCAAGCCGGCCGTGAACGTGTCGAAGACGAAGAGCGTCCAGGGCGACCATCAACCTCAACCGACGAAGCTCACGTTCAACAAATCAAAGATTTAGTGTTGAAAAACCGTCTATTAACAATTAGAGACCTTGCTGATGAAGTTGGCATATCGAAAGACTCAGCCAGTACCATTTTGAAGGATGTTTTGGGCCTCAAGCGCGTCAAATCTCGACTGGTACCGAAAACATTGAATTTTTTGGAAAAAAGGCGTCGCGTTGAAGTGTGTGAAACGATGCTTTCCGACTATCAGGGTGTCATAAGACGCATCATAACTGGCGATGAGACGTTGATCTATGCTTACGATCCCGAAACAACCGATCAATCGAGCGAATACCGTGCCAAAAGAGAGCCGAGACCAAAAAAATTTTGCCAAAGTCGCTCAAAAATAAAGGTCATGTTGACTGTTTTCTTCGATTATCGTGATGTTGTGCATTATGAATTCCTTCCAACCGGTCCAACAGTCAACAAGGAATATTATTTGAACGTTATGCGTCGTTTGCGTAACGCTATCCGCCTAAAAAGGCCGGAATTGTGGAAAAACAATTCTTGGTTTTTACACCACGATAATGCACCATCCCATACTGCCCTTGTAATTCGTGATCATTTCGCCAAAAACTCAACCCATATCGTTCCGCAACCACCGTATTCACCTGATCTGTACGGAACCCTTGCTACCAACTCTATTGTGACAAGTTCGAGTCTATTCAAAAGAATTATTTCCTTTTCGTCTTTTTCGACATTTCCAATGGGATACTAGGTTAAGTCTTCCTCCGTACACTACATAGGCGCTTAAATCTACCTACACTTACTAGTCATAGAAAAATGCATGACATTATATTCTCAGTAAATATCTCCTTTTGAATGCAAGCTAAAGTGTGACGGCAAAACATCCCTCCTTGGGTTGTACGCTGGATTTGAGATCCGTCACGTAAAAACACACCCCTAAAGAAATGGACTAAATTACAACTTGTTAAATTCCTGGGATTTTTATAATAGCAAAATTTGAGTATGATACTTTACAACCAAGTAGCCCATAAAAACTTAAGCAGATAATAAATTTTCTTAAACACATCATTAATATTTCCGTTATTTTTAATTGACGCAAACTCAAGGAACATTATGCTTAGAGCACTCTTTCTTTATCTCACAGTTTGGTTCACATTCCTTTCTCCGAAACCTTACACTAAACAATAGTTTACAACAAAAAATATTATTTACCATTAAACCATATACCACACATTCATTCATAAACTAAAACTAACTTAAGTGAAAGTCTATAAACAAGTTTGAAAGCTTAAGAGATCGCGATTTAGATAAGATCATAAACACGATGCGATAAGAAGTGATTAATTACAGCAATTAAGGATTTATATGTTGGCAATAGGTAAAACAAAGTTTTGTTACAATTTCTGACAAAGCCGTTGATTTGGAACAAAGTACAAAATGTCAGAAGTATATAAAAGTCTGAAGACTGAAACCAACACCACAGTTTTAACGAATCGTTCGACAAAAAGTGTTAGCAATTTAAAGATGATTTCTTACAAGAAACAAACACTTTTTTGTGTTTTGCTGTTCTTAATTATTTTAGCAGCGAATGGACGAAGACTTGGTAACATTTTATACATACTTAAGCAATCAAATTTATTTATGAAAACTCCTTACACAGAACATCGCAGTTATCAGCAGCATCGCAACCGTAGACACCGCACACCTTTATTTCGGCAAGTGGAAACTGGAACGATTACCGGAACAGCAGAAGATGACGATAGTGGCACTGGTACTGACGCTGGTATGGATACCGTTAGTGGCACGGCAGCTGAAGCTGATGAAAAACCAAGTCCCGAGATGAACACAAAGTCAACAGAAACATTGATTGTTCTTAAACCAGCGCATACGGGCGACAGTTCGCGCATGTTTAAAGGCTTATTTTTGCAAGGGTTCTTCGGCGGTAATGGTGGTTTCGCTGGTCAAATTGGTAATGGTGGAAATAATGGTAGTGGTTATAGTAATGTTCCCTACATAATTGTAAATGTGCCCAGCAATATAACAAATATCAATCAGAACAGTTTGAATAACACAGTAGGAGACACAACCACAACCACCACAACTACAGCCGCACCAGCTAGTCGTCGTCAAGTCATTTATCAATCTATACCCTTCCCGCATACCACACAATATGAGCAATATGAGCAACGCCGCAGTAGACCCGGGCAAGCAACTCCACAGAATTTCATACTCAGTCCAAGTAATCAATTGGTTCCTGTCTATTTGCCGCCTGAAGTGCAAGCCTTAATGCAGGGTAGTGTTCCTCTTAACGAACAACCAAAACGTAGACAGTTGAAGAAAAAGACTAACAAGTATCAAAACAATGTAAACCGGTTTTCCAATTTCGCCAATCATTTTAGGCGTATAGAGTTTTTGTAAATTTTGAGAGGTCAATAAAATATTTCTGTATTACTCAAGATTTTCTATTTGACTTATTTAGTTTGGATAGAAATTTTTTCAAATTCCTTGTGGATATTGCTGTCGAAAAGTTCTAAAGTCGCTTACAAGCCCAGCTTAAGTAAACAGTTAGATCGTGGTGGAGAAAAGAGCACACTGTCTGGTTTGACTTATTTGGATCAGTGAGAATAAAAACGATTGATCAGAAATGAGAACTTAAAATGAAGTGCAGAACTGTTGAGCTGGGATTCATGTGATAAAAGTTAATAGAAGTTGTTCCGCTTTATAGAAAAAAAGGTTATGATAGTTGGATCAGTGTGAACAATACGATTGATGAAGAATTTAAAAATCGATTTATTAAGACTTAGCTTAAAATAAAATTCAGGAACCGAGTTCTAATGCTTTTTATCTTAAAGCCATTATTTACTAAATAAGTATGTAAAATAATTGCAAAATCTGAGGTAACATCTGTCCAAATTTGACTTAAGCTATGCCATTTAAACGGTGCGTGCAAGCCAATTCGATGAAAAATTTTCCTTAGATTGGCAAATTATTTTTGAATGGTCTTGTGAAGTTTGATAAATATATTCCAATTATACGTAATGTATAGTTGGCAGCTGTTTGTTTGCTAAACGAAAAGTTTGCCTATTGACTTTTATCATGAAAAAAATAATAATAAACACCACAAGTTTTCTTGAAATTTGATTTTCTAATAGCAACACGGTTACAAAATCCTTGGAAATGTTACAGAATTATTTTGAGGAGTTTACTTTATCACAAACACAATTACGCGAGTGACACAAAACATTCAGAAAAGGTCGTGAAGTCATCGAAAGCTTTTCTCATAAAAATCTATCATCCAACTCTGTTAAAGTTAAAAGCGAAAAAGTTAAGGAAACAGTGATTGTAATCTTCAAGTTGGCATTGGAGAGATAGCACATGATCTCAACATCTCTGATGGATCAGCTCAACACATTGTGGCTAAAGTTTTGAGTACGAAGCGGTTTTATGCTAGATTTGTACCAAGAGACTTGAATCTTTCTCAAAAACAACACCGAGTACCTTCATCAAAGCATAGTTGCTGTCGATGGCTCATGGGTTTATAAATATGTCGTTAAAACTGTTTAAAAACCTAACAATGGGCACTCAAACAATTTTCCAGTAAAAACATAATTCGCTAAAGCAACAACCCTCTCATGTCCAAATTAAAATGGCTAAAACATTTTGTAGGACAAATATATGTTAGACTTAACTCAAGTATGAAGTGATAAAAATTTCATTGTCCTTAGTGTCCTGGTTCGTTAGTTACAGGATGTTGTCTATAGGCTTACAATAGAACAATTCACTGTAAGCTTACACAATACATCAGAATACATTATGCAAAAAACCGCGCGAAAACCGGCACTTAGAAACATATATGTACAGTGTTACCTATAGGCAACATTGGGCATGAAAGAGTTAAGCTTTGAAGGCTATCCCAGCCAAGGCTTATAATATATTAATGGAAAATTCAATTAGGCGAAGGTCTGTTTGTATAAGCTCAATAGATGCTTCTTTTGGAGATAATTTGTATTAAAATACATCCAGTCAAAATTCATTAAGGTGATACATACATATGACACAGGAAAAACTGGTTAGGCTGTAAAGGTTTTATATGGCAAATAATAGATGTGTTAGTTCTCGCTCTAGTGTTTATTTTCATCGTGAGATAGCTTTCCACAAATTTGTTGGTAAAATTAGGTCTTTGTTCAGTCTTCCCCACCTTCTAATATTAAAAATAGCCAGCTGAAGTTAAACAGTTATAACTGCCAGACTAGCAGATTTCCTAATTTTCAGGTGGACTGCTTCCTTCAGAGAGATGAGTACGTATTTATACCAAACATTTGTAGCAAGACAGCAATATTAGCTGTGAGCTTACTGGCAACATATTGACTAGATCCGGCTATTTCGCAATAATATTTTTTGGAATTATGAGATACTGCAAAAATGGAAAGATCATAAAGAAAACACCCTTGTCCCTATACTATCGGATTGTAAGCGCAATACATACTGGAATTCGCATGAGTTTTTCGAGCGGCGATTATATCTTTAAAATGTTTGCTACTTCTCCGATGGTCCATCCATTGATTCCAACTCTCCATGACTCGTTCGATTATTTCGACTGGTAATTTTCGAATCTCACGCTTGACGTTGCTCCAAGGCATGAATCGCAGCGAAATTGTTCTTATAGACATAGACTTCAATCGACCAACCCAAAATATTATCTGCTCACCGAAGTGTTCTTTGAATAAATTCATTAATTGATGGGATGTGTGGGAAGTGGTGTCGTCTTCTTGAAACCAATTGTCCACGAGATCACGATATTTTGAAGAAATATGGACTGATGATTCCAACGACCCACAAACCACAATAAACTGTTGGTTTTTCTAGATGAAATGGCTTGAATCGCTTCAGGTTGCTCTTCGTCTCAAATGCTTCAATTTTGTTGCATGCGTATCCGTTGAGCCAGAAATGTGCTCGGCGCTGAAGAATATTTGACTCGAAAACGTAGGATCTTCTTGGAACTTTTCAAAAGCCCATAAAGCGAAACGATATCGATTGGCTGATCCAGCGGCTTCACGTTCTTCGTGTACAGTTTCAGAAAGGTTTGCTGTATTTTCTTCACTGCGTGCTTATCTTGGTGGATTCGGCATAAGTCTTTCCGAGTTGAAATGTCAGACAATACTGAACAAAAATAAAAAAATACACGACTCACGCATGATCTGTCAAAAAAAGGCTATTCAGAAAAGTACCTCTACTTGAATCACCCGTTACGTGCACACAAAATTATTCTGAGCTGAAAAAGAGTTGCTTTCTGTTAATATTTTTTTAGTTATGGGGGTCAAAAAAATATCCAAAAAGGCGTTGTGCTAGAGCCGAGTCTTACCGTACGCTGGTTTTCTAAGTTTTTTTAGAATGGGAAAGTAGAATAAACTCGTTTTTTGCACTCAACTGATCCGGTTTTACGCCACTGAACCTGAAATACCTTGGATGTCATATTTTGGAATATACAGATAAGGCGGTGGACTCAGTGCGTTTTGTCGACATAAAAAGGCTTAAATCCAATTTAGTTAGGTTTAGCATTAGAAAATCAGAACATACTTGTCGATAGCTGCTTATGTGTATACTTCGCCTTAAACGAGAACATAACCTAACATTTTACTTAGCGCTGAACACATTAAACTATAACTTAGTACAAAAATTTATATATTTTTTCTGAACACTCTGAAAGCATGTGCCTTGGGCAACGAAAAATCTAAACCAATAACCTCAAATTGATTTAAATTGTCTTGTTTTTGGCCCAAAAATGTTTTAAGAAAAATACTCAGTTTGGAAGTTTTCGCTCGCCTTTGTTGGAACTTAAATCTGCTTTATAGCCCACACCCGCCGCACATAAACAGTTAGTTGCCTGCGCACTATTTCACCTGCCACAATCTCGCTTCTAAAAGAGTTTTACGATAATATCGTTTTGCGAGAATGAAACTTTCTGCCCAATCTTTAACTTTGTGCACATTTATTTGTAAGAACTTCCAACACACTCCCACACATGCACACCTGTGCACATTGGCGTTTAAGTTTGTATCGGAGAGCAGCGCTGCATTTGTGGGAGTACTTCTGGCAACTCGAATGCGCGCACTGTTGCATTGGCACCGCTGCAACAATTGTTTATGCAACCCTGCCGTATTCTATTTGCGGTCGTTTTGCTGCTCCTTACGCCGAATCTGCTGCCATAAAAAGTTGCATGCAACAAACCAAAATCGCAACAAAGTTTATGCAACTGTTTATTTTTACTTCTTCCAATTCTTGTGTACCTTCTTCGCTCGCAACAAACTTTGCCAAGCTGGCGGCGTTTGGCTGGGTCGCCGAATGATTTTATGAATATGCAAATAAATTTCAATTGAAATGCCAAAATGTAAATGAAAAGGCAGTCAAAAATGTATGTATTTCACTCAAACGGGTGGGTGCGAGCCTGCATCGGAGAGTATCGAGCGTCTAGCGTTGAGCGAGGAGCGTGTGACTCCGCTACAAATTAGTGTGAGTGGCTGCGGAAGCTTGTCCACCCACCCAAAAATGTACAGACATATATACACACGGCCATACATAACTGTAAGAAAGTCAGAAGTTTGGCAGCCGGTAAAACGGTAGTTAAAAGTACTTGTACTTTATGCAGCGGAAACTGATAAAATATTGCAAGGCGGAACTGGTGAAGTTACTTTGGCATATTTTGCGATAGAATAATGTTGAATGAAATCATGATGGAACTGTTTAAATTGCTTCCTATTTAAGAGTAGTTCTAATTTAGAAATATTGAAAAGCAATGAAAAGTGAAAGGATTTAAGTGAGCTCTGCCCAATCCACAAAAAGGGAGACCCCACAATCTGCGCCAACTACCGTGGGATAAGCCTCCTCAACTTGGCATATAAGGTTCTATCGAGCGAACTGTCTGAAATACTGAAACCCACCGTCAAAAAACTGAATGGACATTAGCATTGTGGCTTTTGACCTGGAAAATCATCTATCGACCACATTTCCGCCATACGCCAAATCTTGGAAAAGACCTGTGAAAGAAAGATCGACACATATCACCTCTTTGTCACTTTTAAAGCCGCCTTTGACAGCACAAAAATGAACTGCCTCATGCCGCTTTGTCTGAACTTGTTATCCCCACAAGACTAATATGTTGGTGTAAACTGAAGTTGAGCAACACCAAAAGCTCCGTCAGAATCGGGAAAGACCTCTCCGAGCCGTTCGATACCTAACGAGTTTTCATTTAAGGGGACTCTCTATCATGCGACTTCTTTAATCTACTGCTGGAGAAATAATTCGAGCTGTATAGTTGAATAGAGAAGGTACAAACTTCTACAAGAGTATACAACTGATGACGAATGCCAATGACTTCGACATCGTTGGCCAGTTGACAGTCATAACTCCGAAGTCGTAAATAATTTTATCTATCTCCAAAGTCAAAGCAGAATAACTTTTGGAAACAGGTGAGACTTGGGACTAATAAGCAATTGTAAATTAAAGTCCTCTCTCGACGAACAAAAACAAAACTTAGTCACTCATTATTCCCGTCCTGCTATATGGTGCAGATGCATGCATGATGACATCATCTGATAAGTCGCCGTTACGAATTTTCGAGAGAAAAATTCTGCGAAAGATTTATGGTTCTTTGCGCGATGGAACTATGAGCTGTATGAGATATACTACTGTGCCCAAAAAATAAGGTGACATTGTATTTATTCTGAAAATTCTTTATTTAATCTTCCAAATCAATTTCATCCCCATCAAAGTAATCCCCTCCCGATGCGCAACGGCTTTTCCAATCTTCGAAACACTGGTTGTAGTCACTTTCCGGGATGGCCTTCAGTTCCGTCTTCGCTGCGGCTTGAATCTCCTCTATCGTATAAAAACGGTGTCCCCAGAGCGGTCTTTTGAGCTTGGTGAACAGCCAGGAGTCGCACGGCGCCAGATCAGGTGAATACGGTGGTTTCGGAACGATATGGGTTGTGTTTTTGGCGAAATGATCACGAATTACGAGGGCAGTATGAGATGGTGCATTATCGTTGTGTAAAAACCAAGAATTGTCTTTCCACAATTCCGGCCTTTTTAGGCAGATAGCGTTACGCAAACGACGCATAACGTTCAAATAATATACCTTGTTGACTGTTTGACCGGTTGGAAGGAATTCATAATGCACAACACCACGATAATCGAAGAAAACAGTCAACATGACCTTGACTTTTGAGCGACTTTGGCGCGATTTTTTTGGTCTCGGCTCTCTTTTGGCACGATATTCGCTCGATTGATCGGTTGTTTCGGGGTCTTAAGCATAGATCCAAGTCTCATCGCCAGTTAGAATGCGTTTCATGACAACCTGGTAGTCGGAAAGCATCGTTTCACACACTTCAACGCGACGCCTTTTTTCCAAAAAATTCAATGTTTTCGGTACCAGTCGAGATTTGACACGCTTGAGGCCCAAAACATCCTTCAAAATGGTATTGGCTGAGCCTTTCGATATGCCAACTTCATCAGCAAGGTCTCTAATTGTTAACCGAAAGTTTTTCAACACCAAATATTTGATTTGTTGAACGTGAGCTTCGTCGGTTGAGGTTGATGGTCGCCCTGGACGCTTTTCGTCTTCGACACGTTCACGGCCGGCTTGGAACTCACTATACCACTTGTAAACATTTTTTTGGACATAGCCTCATCACCAAAGACTTTCTGCACCATCCTCAACTTATCCGCAGCAGAAAATTGATTCCGTAAACAAAATTTAATGCAAATTCTTTGCTCGACAAATTCCGACATCGCAAAAAAACGAAAAACTCACTTTAGCAACTCACAAAACGACACTGATCTCAAATACTAATGAATATTTTGACATGAAATTGACTGACAGTACTACCAACCTAAAAAAAATAATTCTCCAAATCCTTCGGCGCGCGCAGTTTAAATTCAAATGTCACCTTATTTTTTGGGCGCAGTAGTACATTGATATAGCTTAGCGAATTAAGAGACAGCGGCTACGCTGGCTAAGTTATGTCGTCGGAATGAATGAAACTACTCCAGCTCTGAAAGTATTCGACTGTACTCGCCATGGGAAGCAGAGGAAGACCTCCACTCCATTGGAAAGACCTGGCTGAACTTGCAACCTCCAATTGGAGCCAAACAGCGAGCGCTGTTGTAAAGTCGGCTATAACCGCGTAAGCAATGTTTACACGAATAAAGAAGAGGAATTCGTTAAAGTAATTTTGATGTATTCTTACAATTATACCAAAACGAGAAACACTACTATCGACTAATATATTCTGTCTACAACTACTGTCTTCTAACTACATGCGCATATTTACAGATCTCAGTAGATATTTGCATAATTAATTTTACCAAATTTACTGTCAGTTAGACACAGTAAGATGCTGAACGAGTTGATGCCTCATCATCAAGTTTCTTACCCTGAGCGAAGATCAAGCAAAACAAGTTAGAAATTTAAGAATGAATAGTAAATAAATAAACGAGGCTTTCAGAGTACTATCAACGCTTCAGGGGAAGTATTTTAAAATTGAGATCAACAAGCGATGAAGATATGAGAATTATTATAATTTTTGGATATTAAATGAGTCATATTTGTGAGAAATATGTATAGTATGTCAGAATCAGTTTATTGGTTCAATATTATAATAGGTTCAAATAAGCATATAATTAGATGTTGGATCGAACACGCAGAGAGAGGCTGCGCGTGACATTTCGAAGGTTCAAATGCCAATGTCAATATGCTCTCCTACCATTGCTAACTTAACTCACTTAACACCGTCACTCAGCCGGGAAATATCAATCAAGCAACAACAGCGCCATAGAAATAGCAAGGAGAGCTGGCAATTGGCACAAATATGCTAGAAACTTCAGTGACGGTTACGGACAAGCAGCGACTGTGGATGCCGTAGGTTATTCCTGAAATGCGGCAGACGTGAGTTCGTGTCAAATTTATTGCCTGCGCCAACACCAAACTGATCAACCTCGTCGACGATGACCACGCCATCACCGGAATTGCCCTTTCTATTCACGTTACGAATTCGATTAGGAACTTGAACCACCTTTCGACGTTTGGGGCGGTGCTGCAGTGGCTTACCGCCAACTCCTTGCGCCTGTAAGCGGCGCCTTTTGTTGTAATTATTGACTGGCTTGTTCCTTTCACCGCCAATACGTTGTTGTGCATGTACGCGACGTCTGCGTACATTCTGATTCAAGCGGCCACGATTGTTGCGCCTTCGTTGCCCCGCTGGACGTGGGAATTGTCCACTCATTGGAATTTGATTAGTCATACCCGGTTTTCTGCCCATAAACAAAGGTATGCCTGCATTGGCAGTCAATTGCGGTGCATTAGGCATTGTGGGCGCTGCCGACTCACCGCCCTCGTGCACACCGTTATCCTGTCGTGCGTAGACTACGTGTGTGAAATGGCCGCGCGTCGAATTCGTTGTCGTCGTAGTGGTTGTCGGCGTTGTAGAAGTGGGCGTCGAATACGTGTATGTTGGTGAAGTTATGGTTGTAGTGAAGGGTGTTGTCACCGGGTTGGATGCGGGTTCAGTCACAATGATAATATTGCTGGACGGTTGAGGAGGCGGTGGTGGCGGTTGCAACATGCTTTTGAGCATCATCCATTTCGCCATGAAACCACGTCCACTATCGCCGGTCGCTTGGTCGCCAGCGGCGGCGTCCGCATCGGGGGCGTCGACTATGTCCGCAGAACGACCGAGAGCCTCGGTATTACTGCCGTAAGTATACTTTTGTTGTTGCGGTTTCAACCGTTGCCCTATCATGGCGAATTAAAATAAAACAGAACAAGAAACAACAAAAATATTCCATTATCCAAATACACGATTCGCGCAATTCGATTTCAGCAATTTTGTCACTTACATCGCTTCTGCCGCCTAGCTGCGCCCACCGGTGTCAATACATGGTTCAATACCAGCAACAAAGCGACTGTTGTAGCCGCCGCAAACGATAGTCGCATTCTCTTTTATTTAAGTTTAAATGCTTCTTTGGTTTGTGGTTTCCTTTAATGTTTTGTATTCAAATTTCTTTCAGATTTCACAAAAAAGTTTTTAGGTTTTTATTGTTCCTTTATTATTGTAGTTGCTGTTGTATCAGCTGCGCGCGAATGAATTGAAACTGATTCTGGTGAGCGCCAACTTTTTATAAGTGCAATTCCTATCCACCGCAGAGCATAGCGTGTTTCCTGGATGCGGGCGAAATTTTTTCGGTTTCTGTCCAACGAACCGACCATCTTCTTTTTTGTGGAGAGAATACACTAACAGAAATGATTGACTAAAATTGATCAATATTGATATTGATATTGATATTGATATTGATATTGATATTGATATTGATATTGATATTGATATTGATATTGATATTGATATTGATATTGATATTGATATTGATATTGATATTGATATTGATATTGATATTGATATTGATATTGATATTGATATTGATATTGATATTGATATTGATATTGATATTGATATTGATATTGATATTGATATTGATATTGATATTGATATTGATATTGATATTGATATTGATATTGATATTGATATTGATATTGATATTGATATTGATATTGATATTGATATTGATGTTGATGTTGATATTGATATTGATATTGATATTGATATTGATATTGATATTGATATTGATATTGATGTTGAAATTGATGTTGATATTGATATTGATATTGATATTGATATTGATATTGATATTGATATTGATATTGATATTGATGTTGATATTGATATTGATATTGATATTGATATTGATATTGGTATTGATGTTGATATTGATATTGATATTGGTATTGGTAGGCTAAGTCAGAAGATTCAACACAATTTAGCCTGTCATAGTCAAATTTGGATATACATTTTTCTTCAATTTTCCCCGTATGTAGTAAGAAGGGTCGACGAACTCTTTCAGTGCGACTTAAAGATTAGTTTGGCCTAAAGGTCTTATGAGTTACTCGCCCTTGGCAAAGTTAATCTAGCAATCGGTTCAATAGACATTCAAGCAGTAAGACTAAAAAGCCTCACGGAAAGCCTGGAGGACGGTGATGGAAAAATATGCAGGCACTTTTCCCTCCATTGTCCAGGCTTGACAAGACTGAGGTTAAAACATTTCGGTAGTCATACCTTCAGCGAACCAGGAAACCAGGAAATTTTTGATAGGATTCTTGGAGCTCTTATATGGACTTTCTGTTATTTTAAGCTTTTCAAGCCAGATCCTTGTTAGGATCCACTTCATGTTCGTAACCTTAACTTTTTACATATCTTATATGGAAGTTTAAGGTAACATTACGGACCGCTATTCTAAGCTGCCCAAGTGAGATTCTTCTTAGAATGGACCGCTTAACCTAACTTTACCTAACGTAGAAAGAGCAGCATGAAATGTTCATTGGGAAAGTTCATATATGGTTCTTGAAACTTTAAATAATTTTTAATCAATATCTTCTCAGTGTACTCCACGGTGTAGTTTTATCCGCTCAGTCATGGAGAGAACACATTAATTAACCGTTACAGCGTTTAAATAGCGTGTTTGCCTGCGTAATTACTTACTTCTAAGATTTTGGGTCAAACTGTCAAATAAGACGAGACGTCAGCTGTCAGCGGAAGTACTAACTCTGCTAACTACGATATATAATATGTGTATTTGTGCAGAATTCTGTAAATATATATTTACAAAATATACACAAAACTATAAGCTTGCGGTTGAGCAGCATTTAGCCTTTCCAGTTGGCAGCACTTAATTACAGAGGCTTGCGTGCAACTTCACTTGAAATTGATTCCGAATTAATTTGCATTTTGCCAGCAAAAACTTACTGCGCACATAACTGTACACAAGAATATTGATTAAGCAGTGGAAACGTACTGCAATTAGCAAGGGATTTCGAGTTTTCTTTACTACAAAGAGATTGCATATTTTATTGATATTTTGGTTTAGAAGTATATTATAATTTCGATTACATCCTCAGGGCTTCACACACGATTCTGCATAATTGATGGCGACTTTTGTCAAATGCCTGTGGTTAAATTGCATATTTGTTGTTAAACCAAAAAGCATAGAACAATAATTTTCATTTGTCAGAAGTGGTATTAAAACAGATTTATGTGTGATATCTATTCGATAGCAGAGTTTAGTGAAGATGAATTTGTATATAATGAAGTGGCTGAAGAGAAAGTGAAATACTATAAATGTTGAGCAATCATATGAAAATATTCATGTAATAAGCCCTAGAGTAAAATATTTTAGTTATAAATTACTTGACAACTGGTATCAACTTTAAATCCAATGGGTCAAATATAATCTATATAAATAAAAATGAATCGTCAAAATGTATGTACGCTCATAACTTTCATACGACTGAACCAAATTTGATAATTCTTTTTTTAAAATGTTCGTTGAGGTTCAGAGATGGTTTCTGCGGAGAAAAAATTTCGAATAATTGCCGGAAAACCCCTAAAACAGCCCTTTTTTTTCTCATACAAACGAATAAATGTTTGTTCGTTAGTAACGCTAAGAGAACAGCTGAACCAATATTGATGAAATTTTAAGAGGTTGTTCGTTGTGGAGCAAAGAAGGTTTAGAAATAAAAATACCTTATGCTTTTCATGAAAAGTCAGCAAATTGGATAATTCAAAAAAGTAACTTTTTTCCATAAACATTTTTTTTCAATTTTTGTTTGTTTTGTTTTCAATATTTTGATTTGTAAATTATTTGAATAGTTCAATTTCGGTCGCTTGCTTTTTTATTCCGGCTATTCAAAAGAAAAATTATTGAAAATTATTCAGTGAAAACTTCACGTGTGTTTCACACAAAGAGGTCAATTGCAGATTGAAATTTGTTACGAAGCCGCCAAGAGGTCGCCCTAATATCGGTCGGTATTCTTTTTGCCATCAAAATATGGCAGCACAAGGTAAGGCAATGCAAGAAGTACTCCCAGGATGCGGTGACATACGTACGGAATTATGGATCGCGGTTAATCAGCAAGGGATCGTCACGATGTCACAGCACGACTTTTCAAACAACAGTTACGGTGTTTGATTGACATTATCTTGAAGCAACGTAAATGTGGTGCTGTTGGATGCTAGATGTACTCTGTTGAGTGGCAAAATAGAGGTTTTCCGCACGCACACATTCTTCTTGGGATGATGGTTACACCAGATCAAATTGATGATATAATTTATCCGGAAATTCCTGATGTAGAGAAAGATCCAGTATTATATGAAGTGGTGGAAACCAATATGGTGCATGGACCTTGCGGACACTACAATCCCTTTTCGGTTTGTATGTCTGACAATAAGTGCACGAAACACTATCCATGTGCTTTTTTTTCGGAAACACAAACTGGAAATGATGGATATCAACTCTATCGGCGTCGCTCACCAGACGACAATGGCAAAACATTCAGCATTCAACTCAGAAAAGTGAATATCGAAATTGACAACACATGGATCGTACTATATTCACCATTATTGTTTAATTCATATTCAAAACTCATATCAGTGTTTAGTATTGCAGTTTGGTGAAATCGATAAAATACGTTTGAAAGTACGCCACCAAAGGAAGCAACATAACGGTTATTGGTCTTAAACGATACGGTCGATATGTGAACTGCAATAAAGCACTTTGTAGGATATTTACTGTTGCAATTCATGAACGTTTTCCGACTGTTGTGCGTCTAGCAGTTAATTTGGAGAATGGTCAAAGAGTGTATTTTAACCCAGGGAATACTGTACAAAAAATTGGAAATGGGTTAATTCCGGTTGATACTTCCGGTGGTTCGATATAAATTCCATTCGCCGGTTAGCAATTCACGAAAGACGAACTCATCACGAATGTTCGAGTATTGGCCAAATTATCGTAACTACGATTCTTGAAGTGCACGCGCAATGTTAGCTACCAAAAATGCCAATGTTGTTTACTTAAACTGGATGATTCAAAGTCAAATTCCGGGAGACTTGCGCTCAGACAAATCGATCAATCATCTCGACAATGAAAGCGACGCCGTGAATTATCCAGTGGAATTTCTAAATTCTTTGGAGAGCCTTGGTAGGCCCCCGCATTATTTATTTCTCAAAGTTGGATCTGTCGTTATTATGTTTCGCAATCTGCAAGCGCCGAAACTGTGTAATGGAATCCGATTGATTGTGACGCACCTATCGAATACAAGGGGGAGAATGCTTGATTCTACGAGTTCCTATGAGTTCTAACGATTTCCCATTTCAGTTCAAACGTATTCAGTTTCTAGGGAAAATTGCATTTGCGATTACAATCAACAGGACACAAGGATAGTCGCTAAAGGTATATGGCATAAATCTGGAAATGCTATATTTTTCACACGGCCAAAAATACGTGGCGTGCCTACGAGTTGGAAAACTATCTTCTCTGTAAATACATTTACGCACCGAAACAGAAACCAAAAAATATTGTTACATTGAAAAAAAAAGAAATGATAAATTTAACCTTCTTTTCATTTTAAAACACAGAATTTCACGCAGGTAAACGGCTGCGGGGTCAGCTAGTTTATAACATAAAAAAAATGTTTACTTATGTAATGTTGTTCTATTGTATTGTATTGTATTGCCACGTTTTACAATAGAGATATCTCAATCAATGCATTAGTTTACCTGTAACCTAAAAAGAAATTAAAAAATACGGGTTTCGTTGATATAGTAAGGTAAGGGGATGATCGTGGTATGCTGCACTATAAGTTCCTTTGGCCTAGCCAAACAGTCAACAAATATATTATTTTAGCGTCAGACATCGTTTGCGTCAAATTATTCCTCTGAAACGGCCGAAATTATAGCGAACTTGGTACCCTGATCACGTTAATACACATGTCTTACAGTCATTGGCTTTTTGCGACTGTTTGGAAACAAACTCGACTCTTATCGATCCGTAACCACCATAATCCCCTGATTTGGCTCCATGAGACTTTTAGCTATTAAGCAAACTCAAAGGGTCAATGCAGGGACCCCTTCTCGACCCGAATGAGAAGATATAAATCGAAGAAGGTCTTGAAAGTCATCCGAAAAAAGACTATTATGACTATATCGGGAACAGAAAAAAGCTTTTTATAGGACGGGGATTAATTTGAAGAGAATAAAAAAATAATTGAAAGAATAAAAAAAAGAATTTATTTTTTATAATCAAATTCAACTTTTTTTGTTTATAACGTGTGATCCAAAACGATTTTCAATAGCCTCTTTTTTGTACAGATCTCACGTCAGTCGTATTATGCTGGGAAGTTATTTTTTTCAGTGTTATTTGGCACTTCATCATAAAAATACTTGCCCATCACAACTGACATCGTTTCGCTCTATGGGCTTTTGAAAAGTTCAAAGAAGATTTCGAGCAAAATTTTTGGGGCCCATTTCTTGTTCAATGGGTATGTAAACAAGCAAAATTGCGACATTTAGGACCAATATCAACCCGAATATATTAAAGAGCTACCATTTTATCCAGAAAAATCAACGTTTTGGAGTAGTTGGTGGGCTGGTGGCATCATTGGTCCATATTTCTTCAAAAATTATACCAGTGAGAACGTAATAGTGAATGGCGACCATTGCCGCGTCATGGTAAACGAATAAGTATTTTATGCCTGAAATTGAAGCTCGTGATCTTGGCGACATTTGCTTTCAACAGGATGGTGCCACTTCCCACACAAAGCATCAAACAGTATATTTGTTCAGAGAATACTTCGGTGAGCAAATAATTTCACGTTTGGGTTTTTTTTTGGGGATTGTGTAATATCACACCTAAACATTTTTCTGTGAGGATTTATAAAGTCTACAGTCTGTGCGGACATACCCCCCTTCGATTCAGACCTTGTAGCAACGTCACGCGTGTCATTCACCAGCTACCAGTCGAAATGCTCGAACGAATCATCGAAAATTGGACTCAACGGATGGTCCATCTGAGACGTAGCCGCAGTCAACATTGATCAACGCAGTTGATAACCTTCAAAAAATATATGTGGAAGTATGATCTTACGAATGATAATAAACCCTCCACATTAAGTTTGGAGTTTCTGTTTTTTTTCTTTGAAAAAGTAGGGAACTTTGAAATGGATCACCCTTTATAAGTGATGAGTCGCGGATGGAATTATATGAACTTCTGAATTTTTAAAAATATATTTTTATATCGGATATAGTATAAAGAGAATATCTTCCGAAAATTTGAAGTTAATTTGGCAAAATTTTTCTATTGAGCGTAGTGTAGGCTCATAAGACTTTAGGAGGGATTTTTATTAAACGCTGCTTCCAGAATAGGTGAGAAACTTTCTCTGGAACAGCTGAACCGATTTTCTTGAAACTTTATACTGACATTCTTAAATTTTTGATAATAAATTTTACTCTGAAAACTCATCTCTTTTGGACTAGTTCATGCTCAAACTGAAGTTCTAGTTGCGGCAAATTATTTTCAAGTTTGGCAAGTATCATTGTCTGATGTTTTGTGTATCAACTGCTACACAAATATTCGGTTATTATCAACGCAAATACAGTGGAATGCATTTATGTATTGTCCTTTCCTTACATATTATGTATACCACAACTTTTTTTCACTTTACTTTACTCTTATATTTATAATCATACAGTTTTATTTTAACTTGTAATCCACTGTTAAGCCGATAAGTGCTTAACCAACTTCAACATTTACTAATCATCTTAAGTGTTGAGGTCAATATTGTTGTCTACTTTGTGGCATGCTTCATTAACTTTCACTTACTCAGATACTCCGAATTCACAATTAAATCTAAAGCAACACACTCGAAATTATCATACTTAAGTATTGATAAAGCAGTCCAGTGGAAATTACACATAATCCCAGGGTGTTTATATTGTTATTATTGTAATTATTCCATTTGAATTAGCTTTGTCAATGCAATTGTGTTTGTATAAAGAATATTATGAAAATAGTTATACAATTAAGTACTGTTATGAATAATAATGTACATTCAAAACATATAATTAAATTGTATCAAACATATTTCTTGAGCTTTATCAAATTCGATTAAAGTAATTTAGCTAATTGATCAACACAAGTTCCCTCTTTAACGTTCTCTGCTAGGGAAAAGGATTGTATAATTAAATTCAAATGAACTCGTTTAGCTTTACTCGTATACTACTTAATATCTTTTAATCCTTTCTTTATTTACTTTGAGAGATAGGGTTATAAGGTGAGCTATCCTAGAAAATATGGTGCGTAATAGTCATACATACTATAATGGACCCTGAAATTGTCAACGGAGATTTCAAGAAGCTTTTTCACCGAATTGAAGATTGGCTATTTTTTAATCTACGGTTATTTGTATTCTACGGCATATTTGTCGCAAATTTCGAATTTAAATAGCACCAAATTTGCCTCAAATGGTACAATAGATTTTAGGTGATCTATACCTTTTTTTCTTGTAAGCTTTAAGCTTCCAAATAATCGATATCGAATCTAATAAGCCAAGTATGCTTTCCCAGCTTTACAATTTAAAGTATTCTGTCAATTATTAACCATCAAAAAGGTGTCGAAAGAGGTCAAATTCCTTGGCCTCACATTGTACTCAACCTTATTGTAATAGGTACGTGGACTTAGCACTGTCCAAAGCTACCATGCAGACGCCTAGCCTACAGATCACGGGGGAGATCATAAGATAGCTGTATACTATGATCGTAAGACCTTTAGTCACCTATGGAGCGGGTGCTTGGGCATCTAAGGCAAAGCAGTCTTTGGTTAGCCTTCAACTATCGAAGCTGCAAAGGCTCGCCTATGTCTGCGATTCAGAGGCAATGCGCACTTGCCTCACCGTAGCACTTGAAGTCATGCTGGAGCTCACACCACTGCATTTAGGGATCAAACAAGTTGCGAAACATACCATAATGCTCATCGCATCAGAGGGTTTTAGCAAAGGGAAGGTAATACCGCCTCAATAAATGAAGGAAAACACATCACTGGCCCTTCTTCCAAAAGACGGCGTTACAAAATTGTTCAGAGTTACTCGCCGGCAGTAAGGCGGAGTGAACCGATTCCACATTCGTATTCGACCTACCATTGCGGGGCAGCGCAATCTAATGGTGAGCTGATGGCTCGAAAACACCGGAAGGCATTTGAGTAGGCATTGAGGGATCGCACTTCCATACCAATGCTACGTTTTCCAAGAATCTTTCAAGCAGAAGTCTTTGCTATAAGTCAGTGTGCAGAAATCAATCAACTATACTATCGCTATACTCAGTGATAATTAAACAGCACTAAAAGCGACCTCAGCTTATGAGGTCAAATCGCATTCATAGCGGAGTATATAGAAAGGCTGAGGAGCCTATCAGTTTACAACCGTGTGCACCTGTTCTTGGTTCCGGGGCATAAAGGCGTACTCGGCAATTTACTGACTAAAGAACTGGCCCGTTCTGCGGCAGCTTCCAGAATGAAGAGGTGATCCCCGAAACTGAGGAACATTTTGAAGCAAAGAACAAATCGTACTACAGAATTATGATATCGAGAAGTTGGAGGATCTCTATAATCGGTGTGTCAATCTTGAAGGGAACTATGTTCAATAAAAAAACGAATTGACCTGTTAAGGTAATGCTTTAGAGTTTAGTAAAAATATTAGACAGTATTTATATAACTGCATACATCTACATCTCTTACGCACAACAATGCGACAACAATTCGATGGTAATTCATCAGCGGTTGCAGAGTATTGCGGCAACTCCTCAATCCAACACACATACAAATAAGTGTTTCTGTGGCGCATTTTGCAAGAGATTTTGTTAAATTGCTCGCAATTTCTAGAGATTGAATGCAACACAACGCAAGTGTGGCATGCCGCACAGTTACGGATGAAATCTTAATATAAGCTACCGCCCATCTAAATAAAAAACAGCGGTGGCAATACATAGAAAAACCGAAAACAAACGAATGTGCGTCATTTGAGCATCAGTGTTGATTATACGCCACAACTTTTGTGCCCGAGAGCAATGCGATGAAGTTAGCTTATAGAAGTTTGTACGAGTAACAAGGTACAAATCGCGAAACTTGTCCCAGTAAAGCTAAATTTTTTTCAAAAACAGGTCTTATTGGACACACTTGATCGTGCGAATTCCGGTCACAAATCCACGAAAAGCATTTTAACTGCGTTTGAGACATAGGTTTATGAGCTTGACATTCAAAAAAGTCAACAATCAACGGAATGCAGGGAAAACACTGAGCCGAAACAGACAGACAGTCAATAAGGAGTTCTATTTCAGCCGTATTGAGGCGCAGGCATGATAATATCCGTCGAAAATGGCCGAAACTGTGGAAGAATAATTCACGGGTTTTACATGGTGATAATGCACTATCGAGCCACGATTGAGACCGAATTTAAAGCCAAAAACGCAATGAATACCCTGGTTCCGTGCGATTTTTTGATGTACCAGTTTTCAGTCCATCGAAGAGATACAATAAAATTCGCTGAAGGAGCTGAAGGGCCTCCCAAAAAATTAAAAGTGTTTCGAGGAAGATAAAAATCGTTTTCAGTCCATCGAAGAGATAAAATAAAATTCGCTGAAAGAGCTGAAGGGCATCCCAAAAAATTAAAAGTGTTTCGAGGACGATAAAAATCGTTTTCATAGGTGTATTAGCCTCTAAACAAGAATAGAGAGGAGGTTTACTGAGGGAGAAGGATACAACGTCTTTCTATACTGGCGGATCCAAAATGGACTGCAGAGTAGGGGCGGAGGTATAATAAAATGCTCATGGCATCTCTCTTTCAATGCGTCTGCCAAAGTGAACCAGCATCTTTCGAGCGAAAATACTAGTTATAAAGAAGGTCTGTAGAGTTCTATAGAATAACTGCGGAAGGATATAGAAAGCTACCCTATACAGGTATAGGTAGGTGGTATTGTTGTCCCGAAAGTTTTCAGCTCACTGGCAGCTCAACTTTACATGAAAACTACGTTGGCAACAAAAATCAGAGGTGTGGCAAAGATCGGAGCTTCTTTCAATGAATCCGCAATATGACAGAAATAGAAACAGCGACAAATTAAGTAGACACAGAAGTACCTTCATAGACTTACAGCTATTATAACGCGGCACTGCCCTTTTGGAGAGGGTGCACTACAAATGAGCCTAACTTATAACAGTTTTTGCAGCAGCTGCAAGCTAGAAGGGAACACTGAAACTTTTTTCTACTTTCACAATAAATTTCCAGCTCTATCACAAACCAAACATAGAATACGTGGAATTAATCTTGCGCGAAACCTTGAATGGCATCCACAAAAAATATACCGGATATACTTAAGTAGTTTAATAAAGAGTACAAAAGTTTGAGCGCAACGATGAAACGGGCTGGAAAGACTATATAATTTTTTATAAATTTAATTAGTTTATTTATTCCATTCTTATCATAGTACATATAGTATATCTTCGATATAATCACGCGACTGAGATTTTAGAATGCGATCCGAAAATGTTCGAACCGAAATTCGCAACGCCCTACAGACCCCTTTATATAAATTTCTCAACGAGATATACATTCGCGCACCTCATTACTGATAAATTGATAGAAAATGTAACACACTCTTTTATCCAGAGTTGCTCTTTTTGTCTGACACTTCCATTGCATTTAAATTTGCTTTTATTTACAACTTTCATATAGATTTATACATATGTATATATATGTATAAGTATTTCCAAACCAAAGTTCTCTCAATTTAGAGCATCCGCTGCTGCAGCGCTTGGTCTGACAGCCTCTTTGTGGATTCGATATTCGAAGTTGATAAAGTTTCCGCTTTCACTTGCTTTATTTCATAGTATATACGTATGTATTTTGGTTTTTCGTTTTCTGTTCGAGTTGTTGTTTAAAATTTACGCCCGCTCTTCGCACGCTCTCATTGACAACGCAAAAATGCAAATGTATTTGAGTGTGACAGCGTGGCAATAACAATGACAATACCAACATAAAACAATTTCAACCCAAATTGCATTCGCAATTCACACTGCGACAAATGCCCAAGTATCACAACAACAAGTTGCAATTTCCATTTTGATTAGTGTCAAAGAAATAAGTTATTTCTGACTAAGGAACATAAACAATGCGGAAAAGTTTGGTGAAAACTTAAAACTTTGCCAGAGAAGAGAAAAGAGGTGATGGAGCGTAAGGATATTATTGTAGAGAACTAAGTTTAAAACATTTTGCAATTGCGTTTCTAGCTTAAGATGGTGAGAATGCAATGTTGATTTGGTTTGTTTAGAACTTGGCTCAGTTGTTTCGATTTAATTGTGCTGATCTTCGTATCAGGTTTATAATATTGTTGATAGAACCTAAGAGATATAGTTTTCCAAGATCTTAATATCCGCATATATCCTAGCAACAAGTAATTACAGTATATGACTGGCGCTTAAACAAAAACAAGATATGATTTGAAACTTCAAAATATTTTGTATAAAACTGTATACGAGTACTTGACTCTTGTGGCAGTTTGTGCAATACCTCCCGTTTCTTAGAGTTTCTCATTACCATAACATTTCACATCCATACCATGGAGTTAGTGTTAAAAATCGGGTTAAGGAAATTATTGGCTCATAACTTAATAATATAATAATTAATAGTGAAGCATCGAATTCGTAGTCTTTATCATTATTTTGATTGGTCAGTTTCAATGTCACCTATATGTTATAGTGTTCCGATCTGAACAATGTTTTCGGGGCTTTGTGAAATAATTTATACCTATTAAAATGAGAAGCTCTCCCTAAGGACCCGAGCGAGATATTTTTTTAAACACGTTTTCTTAAATCGAACTTTTTTTTGACTAGTTTAAAAAGTTTTGACTAATTTTTAAACCGTTTTGATTTTTTGATTATTTTCTTCATAGTATTTCGCTTTATATTTATACAATTTTTTTATTTTTATTTTTTTTGAGGAGAAAGTTATCGTGGTACGAAAGCCAATTTTGACGTTTCCTGCGGATCACTTCATACAAATTGTGCATAACTTACAGGAAATATTCTTTATTGACCATACGATCCTTTAGCAAGAATGCAATGGACCACGCCCCTGCAATCTCCTGAGTAGTGACAACACGACGCTATTTTTGGACAAAAGAAAGCAATTTTGAGACAAACTTCGCGGTGACTGGCTCATACCCAAAAGTTTGCTTCAAGTCAAATGGCACGAGCTAATTGATATGTTTAGTTCTTCAGCAATTTCTCTAATAGTGATTCGACGTTTGGCTAATACTGTTTTATACACTTAAATATAATTTTGTTGATAAGGTCGGCCGGCCAGTACATTCTTCGTCGTTCACATCCTCTTGACCGTCTAAGAGCATTTTGAACCACAGATAAACATTGCTTGTGTCCAAGGTAGCTTCATCATTTTCTACAGCCAACATTTGGTTTATGTCCGTGAACTTGAACTTGTTTTTCAAACGAAGTTTTATACCAAGTCTTTGAACCCGCAAAATTTAAAGTTCGCTATACTTTTTGTACAAACCTCGTACAACATGGTTTGATTTAAAATGAGGATGGAGGATAAAGTATGGGCGCAAAATTTTGAGACTGTTTGTGACCTGTAGTATTGGGTCTATCTTCGGCGTTCTTCAAACAAACCCGAAATTCTCTAATAGGAAAAACAAAAAGGATAAAAAGGTAGAAGACTGGATTTCAGGAAACGTGCTGTTTTGACAGGGTCAGACATTAGGGAGACGGGTATTAAATGGGTGGGATTCATAAGGAATGTAGGGAGATTTTTATATTATTTTGTATTTTATGTGTATATTAAAAAAGTAGGAGTTTGCCATGCAACAAACCCTAAATTCTCGAGGCAACGCAAGCCTATCGTATGAATGGGTGGTGGTTTCATTTATTCTTTGTCTTTTCGCTAGGTACTGTCGACCAGTGACTTGAGGATTGGAAATAATCGCAGTCGTTTACAGTGTGAAGGATATTAAGATTGTTGTCAGTCGGAATTCTAATGCCATGGACAATAATATTAGGTTGTCAAAAAAGTCCTGCGGTATTTTCGCTAGTTGGCGCTGAAAGCGCGTAGTTCTAGTTTTATTCGTCGCATCGGGTCATGCTATACCTTTTTGGAAAGCTCATTTCACGCCCTAACACGTGTTTGATTGATTGTCGTTTCTTTTAAGTCATTCGTGAGTTATAGCGTCGCAAACATGGAGCAAAATAAACAGAAAATACGGCATATTTTACAGTACTACTACGATAAAGGCAAAAATGCATCTCAAGCCGCCAATAAAATTTGTGCAGTTAATGGACCCGATACAGTTTCCATTTCCACCGCACAACGATGGTTTCAACGTTTTCGTTCTGGTGTAGGGGTGGTCGAAGATGCGCCACGCTCCGGAAGGCCTGTCGTCGAAAATTGCAATAAAATCGCTGAATTGGTCGAAAGAGACCGGCATAGTAGTCATCGGACTGTAATAAACCATTTGAAGAAGCTTGGAGTCACTAAGAAGCTCGATGTATGGGTGCCACACGAACTGATTCAATAAAAATACCGTAAGACTTTTTTGACAACCCATTATTAAGATCCAGTATACACTACTTTATTCAAGGAAGAAGCGAGAAAGATCGGTAAGATGCAATGGAAATTCCTTCTGGGGGATGCAAAAGTTTCAAAATACCGAAGATAAACAGTAGCATTTTTGGCTCGAAATTTTTCGATATTTTCTTGTGGCATTGTATAATTGTTTGTTTAGAAAGCTTTTGATAAGACTAAAGTTTGGATCATCCTCTAACAGGGTGGTGTTTGATTTAGGCCGCCAAATCTAGGTTTTTATAATCACAGCACTTAGGGTAGAAATTCTTCTTTCCATTACAAAAAAATATTTTAGTAACCTCTTAGTTTTTGATATTTGAGAAAAACTTTATTTTATATTTTTAGTCTTACATCTTGAAATTTATTGGTTTCACTATCATTTTTGAGGATAATTTCCAACAATCCAATAGTAAAACTAGTTTGAAATGTGCAAAAAATAATAGCATCGGAGACAGTTTTTATAACACTTTAATAAGGAATGCTTTCAACTTTTTTATATTACATTCGACTTTTATTTGCCCAGATTTCGTTGATTTCAATATTTCTACTTGTCCTCTTCTTTCGCTTAGGCATTGGCTGTTAGGTAGATGGGGAATACCGCGACAGTGAAATTAAAAACATGTGCCAGTGTGCATTGGAGGGAGTGATGCCATATTTTTTGTGTAATATTTCCTGGCTAAGAATTATATCTATAATTACCGTTTCTTATATGCGGCGCGGTCAATTGTCTCTCAATAAATGTTAATGAAAAATAATTATGAGTGCAATGTAAACACAATTAATAACGGGAAATGGAAAACACGAGTGCCAAGGTGCAGAAATAATTAAGAAAATTCAGACGGGAGTTACATCTTTTTTTTTGTCAAAACAAAAAAAAAAACAGAAACACACAGATTAATTAGAGAAAACTGACAATAAACGATAACTCAAAGTCACGACATTTATTTCTTTAGGAAAACCGCAGCGACTATAGCAAATTTGCCGTTACACGCTCAAGGAGGAAACGCTGGAAATTATACAACGATAAATAAACAAAGAGAAAAACTAATCACACTAATCGCCAACGAAGTAAAATTAATAAAAATGCCTTTCACACAATAAAGCAATAACAAAACGACAATCGACAACAACAACTACCGCCAGCAGGCAAATAAATGGCTGTGTAAATGCGTGGAGTGAGTGAAAGTGAAACCGGCTGACCGGGCGGAAAGGGCGGAAAATAAATAAAATTAGCATCAAACAAATAGTGAAAACAACTGGCGAACAAATACAAATACAAATACAAATACCGTTGTGTGTGTAGGCAAGAAAATGCAAAAATCGACGAAGCAACAAACTAAGGATGTAGTAATAATAATAAAGGTCGCTCGGTCTGGCCGCAAACGAAGCGAGAAAATCTAGTGCGCAAAAAAACAAAAACAAAAACACAAACAACAAATTCAACTTAAGCAGCAGCCTTGTGTGGACTCTACGCATTCAGTAAGTGGCAATGCACATTCACGGTACATACTTACGTAATAAAAATAATAATAATAGAAATAACGGCACGCCGACCGGAAATATAATAAGCTAAGAACCAACTTAATGAGCTACTTGAAAAATGTGATCACAAATGGGGCTGGCGATAGCAGTGAATAAAGGGTATGAGAGCTAACCACTTACACACTGCCAAATGCATATGTATGTTAAGGAAGTCATGGAAAACCTAAGCTGTGGGGATTGCAATGTAAGAACTCTTTGACCCAATAGGTTCCGAACATCTCATTTACCACATAATTTCAAAACAAGCTTTTTACGCTTTCCGTCCGATGTTCATTTACTTAAAAATTCCGGGCATAAGTCAAAATTAAAAATAACTTCCAATCATTTTCTTGAACACTCGCTTTATTAATTAGTTCAGGCCTAAATTTCTCCAGCAGTTAGTGTCTAAGCACTGGTCCGTCGGAATTTATTCATTTCTTTAACCGTTCGTCTTTCCTCGGACCCATCTTCTAATTTTCACTCACTTCACGTTTCAAGTTTATGCCTGAAGTTATGTCAAGCGACTATGTACAACGTAAAACTGGATCGATAAAAAAAAACAAGAAAAAATGTTGGAAAGCTTCAGATCGATATCTCAAAAGCTGTTGGATTAGTTTGAAAAATTGAGGTCGAATAAACAGACAGACAAGTCTGAAGCGACTCAGCTAGTCACGTTGGGTTATTTTTATTCATAACTAAGAAAGACGTTTTCTTCTGCATGCTACAAAATTTGTAGAAAACTAGATATATCCTGTTTAAGGTGTTATTGGTTCGTTCACTGTGAGACCCATTTGCTTCGCTTTTTTGTCCAACCTGGAGAAAGCAAAAATAGCGATGTTCTTAGGACCAATCATATTGATGCTATCGGCGTACGCCAGAAGTTGTTCACACTTTCGGGCAGTAAAATTTCCTCACAAACTTATATAGCTGACACCCAATGTCCCCTATATTTCATAAAATTTAAATCTCTCACTCAGCCATGGTAACCAACTTTTCTTATTTACCAATTGGACAACTATCAGAATAAACAGATCTTGGAAATAAATACTTCCGCAGATACAGCCTTGATTTTTTAGAATAAAATATAACAGAGATACCCTGAGTTGCACCACCAAAAAGAGTAACACAAACAAATAAGGAAGGGCTAAGTTTGGGTTGAACCGAACATTTTATACTCTTACAAGGTCAAATGAGATGCGGAATTTTCGTATATTCTACTTATTTTAAATACAAATAGAAAGTATTGCATCAATTATTGATAATCAAAGTCAAGAAGATATACTGCCATTTGAAAAATATTAGAGAGAAAAGATTTATATTAGGTATTTAGAAGCTGAACGGAGTATGTACCCGAATTTAGCCATTTTTGACACAAGGGCATGTTGTTATCACAAAAATATTCTCTACAAATTTCAATGGTATAGCACATGGAGTGACCAATATGTTCTTTAAAAAATAGTTACATGCTCTGCTGTTTACATACTTGATGTCTGGTTCCTTGAAAACTTATAGTTCGATTTCAACACTTTTTAGGCGTTGGATTAAATACCTTGCTCTATTTGTGCAATGTTTTACACAAATAACTTCATTGATGTTTGATTTGTATACTGTACAGTGAAGGAATCAAATGGAATTTAAAAGTTTGTTATATGGGAAGTAGGCGTGGTTGTCAACCAATGTCGTCCATAGTGTATAAAAGCAGTAATAGAGTAACCTCACACACCAAATTTGGTTAAAATTGCATAATTAGTTCCTGAGATATAAAATTTCAATTGAAAATGGTCGATGTCATTCCAATCATTACACCGTTTCTCATTCAGGCTTCCCTGCCATTCCTTGCTTTGAAATTTATTGCTTGTAGCTCTTTTATTAAGTGAGTTATCGCACTTTTAGCAATTTTCAACATAAATGTTTTATGGGGAGTGGGCGTGATTATAGCCAGATTTTCTACACTTTTATCTTCTTCTTCTTCTTAATTAGCGTAGACACCGCTTACGTCATTATAGCTGAGTTAACAACCGCGCGCCTGTCGTTTCTTATTTTCGCTAAGTGGCGCCAGTTGGATATTCCAAGCGAAGCAAGGTCCTTCTCCACTTGGTCCTTCCAAAGGAGTAAAGGTCTTACTCTTCCTCTGCTTCCCACGGCGGGTACTGCGTCGAATACTTTCAGAGTCGGAGTGTTTTCGTCCATCCGAACAACATGACCTAGCCAGCGTAGCCGCTGTCTTTTAATTCGCTGAACTATGTCAATGTCGTCGTATATCTCGTACAGCTCATCGTTCCATCGAATGCGATATTCGCCGTGGCCAATGTGTAAAGGACCATAAATCTTTCGCAGAACCTTTCTCTCGAAAACTCTTAAGTTCAACTCATCGGTTGTTGTCATCGTCCAAGCCTCTGCACCGTATAGCAGGACGGGAATTATGAGTGACTTATAGAGTTTGGTTTTTGTTTGTCGAGAGAGGACTTTACTTCTCAATTGCCTACTCATTCCGAAGTAGCACCTGTTGGCAAGAGTTATCCTGCGTTGAATTTCCAGGCTGACATTGTAGGTGGTGTTTATGCTGGTTCCCAAATGTACGAAACTATCTACAACTTCAAAGTTATGACTGTCAACAGTGACGTGAGTGCTAAGTCGCGAGTGCGACGACTGTTTGTTTGATGACAGGAGATATTTCGTCTTGTCTACACTTTTATAGTGAATAAATAAATGCTAAAAAAACCTCTTCTCATCAAGTTTGTATAATTAGCTTTTGCGACTACGCTCACTTTGAAAAAATGTTAAGCCCATAAGTACCCCTCACCACTGCGTTTCCTTGCACTAAATAACACTTGTGAGCTTAATTTAGTATTTCGTTATGGCATTTTATAGGTTCTCAGTTATTGCTCTTTTGCCAGTATGGAAGTGGTCCGATTACGGTCACCTGCAATACTAAGGTGCGTTTGACCACGATATCTTAATTTATACTCAAGTTATCGTTTGAGCGAACAGACGGATAGATGAACAGGTAGATAGCCACTGGAATTTAAATGCCACCCTGATCATTTATTTATACATAACTCCATATCTATCTTGATTAGTTTTGGGTGATTGAACCCGTTGTATTAACCTAACCATTATTCGCTGTCACAAAATATTGCAAGAGTATAAAAAAAACATGTTTCTAAAGAGGCATTCTTGGTTGCGGTCTGAAGCTTTACAACTTCTGGTATTTCAAATCATTCATTTAAAATTTAATACTAACATTAATACACAATTTTCATACAAAGAAATTTCTTTGAGAGAAATCTCTGGGTACAACTTGTTAGAAGAGAAATTGAAATTGGAAATATTACGACGAGGATGAACATGTTTCATTAAAGTATTCTAAGATATTTCTAAGTAAACTGAACCTATTGAAAAGTTATATTTAAAAATAGATTGTGAAGAGAGACAAATCAAAAGGACAGATTCCGAATAGGGTCTAATAATTAGCACCGAGCCGAGCAGCTTTGTCCACAATAATTTCTTTAATTTATATTAAAGGTCTCACAAACAGAAAAGTAATCCGGTAAGAATTTAGACAAAAATCTTTTACAAGAACCCTTAACTGTCCGGTAAATGACCAAACTTTCACCATTCGTTCAATGACCGGGTACCCGGTTACCCAGGTGGAGCAGATGTAGAAGTCGTTAGTATACTGAATAAAATTTTTTTTTTCTGTGTAAATTGGCTACATGGCATAGGAAATAAATATATATGGGGACATATACTATGGACTATAGAAGTTCTCGTAGAAATAACGAAAGCGGAGTGCAATGGATATTTAGGTATCTAAGCCGTCCCTCTCCCCTTTCCAATACTAGAGCTCAGCGCTAAGAAAGTGATAAAGCTGCTCCAGTACGAGGCATTTGGGCAATGTTAAATAGTAATTTAGCAAAACATTATAAGCCAACAGAATACCTAACACTCGACGAGCAACTTTATCCATACCGAGGTCGAACTAGATTCACTCAATACAGTCCAACAAAGCCAGCTAAATATGGAATTAAAGTATGGTGGATATGTGATGCTGAAAATTCGTATTCACTTACTAGACAGCTTTACACTGGGAAACCAAAAGATGGTCGTGAAAAAAATGTTGGTGAAAGAGTTGTTAAAGACTTGGTGGCACCATACAAAGGATCCGGTAGAAACATTACAATGGATAATTTCCTCACGACTCTTCACTAGCAAAATTTTTACTACCTTGGAACTTGACGACTGTTGGTACTCTGAAGAAAAATAAAGCATACATTCCACCAACAATGGCTGTTTCAAAAACTCGAGAAGAATTATCCACTGTTTTTGGCTTTCATGAAAAAAGTAACCCTATGTAGTTATGTGCCAAAAAAAAAAAAAAACAAGGTAGTAATTATGCTATTATCAATGCACCACGAAGCAAAAATTAGTGATAGTGCAAAGAAAAAACCCGAAATCATCGAGTTTTATAACTGGTCTAAAGCTGGAGTAGACCAGATGGATAAAATGCTTGGTAGATATACTGCAAAAAGATCAACTCAACGATGGCCTATAGCATTTTTTTACAATATTCTCGATATTGCCTGCCTTGCAGCATATATTTTGTGTTATTAGAATAATAAAATGATCGTTAAAAAATCGTATGAACGACGCTTATTTTATCGGCAATTGGACAAAGCGCTGTGTACACCATTCGTTGAAAATCGTGCGAATAATACACAAATTATGAGGCATTTCTCAACGAAAGTGGCGATTGAATATCTTCTGGTCGAGCTGTCAATTCAAATGCGCAGCCAACATCATCTGTATCATTGAGACCTCAGAAGCAGCGCGAATCAAATGGAAGAATAAATAATACAGAATAATTGAATATACTTTAATTCTTATATAGCACTGTATCATAATAAATAAAACAATATAAATAAACAAATAGTAAAAAAATAGAAAATAATATTACTTAAATAAATAAAAACGGAGTTATTCTGTTCTTACTAACCATTTTTGTTATAATAAGAATTATTGTTAAAATAAAAGAAATTATAAACTATATGGTCTATTATTAATTCAAAAATATATTTATCTGAATACTTTGATAAATAATCTCTTAAGTGTGTGTAAACCCGTCATTTATATATAATATATAAATCTCAACGGGTACTCGGGTAACTGGTTATTGAACGGAGGAGGTATCAAGTTTGATAGTTAATAACTTATAAATAAAAATAAATAAAAATAATGAATTGATTCTAGAAAATTTTCACGAAAAATGGGTGTCAAATAACTTTAATTTAGGGGATTCAGGCGGCCATAAAATTTTTTGAGGAGGAGCTAAGAAAAATTGACTTGTAAATTGATATGGATACCCGGCTACTCGGTCATCGACCGGACGGACAGATATAAAAGGCATAGAAAGAAAAGAGATTTTTAAAATGGAAAATTAAGCAATGAGGAAAATTTTAGTTAGATATTCCTAAATTAGTCTCAGGAGTAATGTATTTTCAGGCTTTATTTAGCTGAACTGCAAGGACAGAGATCCAGAGGCAAACACTTTTAAAGCAGAAACTCTTGCAATGTGCTTACTTTTATAAAAAAAAAATGAGCTTGAGATTTTTGTTTGGTTATTCTTCATTTGTTCACGATTTGCTGTATTTGTATTTTGCTTACGCTTTTAGCCACTTATAGCCTTATCCCACAGCCAAATTAGTGAAGAAACTTGTTATTGCCTTTCAATGATAGAACCGATTAACGATCAGCTGTTACACTTGCTTGTGTTCTTTATTTTTTACTTTTTCTAATAACTAAAATTCGTCAGCATATTGCTATTTGATCAATGCACATAATCAAATTTACAGACTGGTAAACCAGTAGGGTTCAACACAGCCAAATTTAGAGTGTGGACAACAACCCGTAGAGACAAATGCGAAATTTTACAGTTTAAACCTACTGAATATCTAAGTTTGAGCACTTTATTTTTAATTTATTTAAAATATTTTCAAGACAACTTCTTTGTCCTTAAATGTTTAAAAAAAAAGTTTGAAAAATTAAATTCTCATTATATACTAATTCAACTCACTTCTCGAATTTTTTACTACGCTTTGCCATGGGATTAAGCTGCTGCCACACTCTGCCCCTCCATCTACATACGCATGGCTACTTTGCTGCGGACTTCCTGGTTTCGACTTTGTGGGCATACTTGTGGCAAGCAACCAATCTGTAGAATGTGGAAGCTTTGAATTTGTAAAAACCAAAGTGGCGATGGGGGAAAAAGACAACAGCCTAGGCACTCAAGGAGAGTGTAAAATGTCAAATGTGCCAATTTTAACTAGGCAGGCGGGAAGAATGCAAAGCGTTAAAGTGTAAAATTGGGTAAATGCTTATTGACACAACTAATAGATTGGATGGTGAACAAAGGCCCATGGAGCATAAAGAAACGAATAAGGAAATGAAAGAGATACACTCACACACAAATAAAAATAAAATGCAAACTTATATAATATTGTATAAAGCAGAAAAAATCCACTTCAAGGCACGAATTTTCTCCCTGAACATTTGCGTAGACTGACAACCATACACTTCACACTCGGACGACGGTCAGTGACCAGAAACGGAACTAAATGCGTATATATGTAAATATGTTTGTATATTTGTATATGCAAATGCGTAGGCTTCAATCGTCAATTTATCGCATTACGAATCGAACGCACCCAAATGCCACAAAAGGTTGACTTTTTCAAGTGTGAAAGTCAAAAGGAGTCAAAAGCACAGCGCGTGCTCAAGCCGAGCATAGAAGTGGAGAAAAATATATTTGCATAACGGTCAAGCAACTTTTCGAAAATCTTTTGCACAATTTTAGGCGTCGCAGCCGCACGCTGTGATATTAAAATCTTGCTGGCTTAAGTGCTGTAAGGCCAAACTGACTAGCGACCCTTCGGAAGTGGGTTAAACGGGGCGCTGTTTGGTGAATATTTTTGGTTTCGCTTTGCTTTTGTTTTTGCAAGCAAGTTTGCTACGCATTTGCTTGTAGAGATTTTTTCCCGGCGCCGCATGCACGGTTGCGTTGCGTGCCTACTGGCAGTCAGTGTCGCCTTGTCGCCATGTCATCTTGTTTAGGCTTCTCTGCTTCGAGTATTTATTTATTTGCAACTTTGCTTTCACTATTTTAGGTTGTCAAACAATCGATAAGTGACAAGTCAGCTGCCAATTTAGGACTAATTTATGCTGAAGTAATTACCCATAAATAAGTGGAAAATTATTGTGGGCGTCAGTGTGGAAGAATAATACACAAGTGGCGTGCAATGTTGGCAAAACAAAATATATAATATAACGGTAGCTAATTTATGAGTGTACTTGTATGTGTAATTAAACTGAAAGTGAAACTGAACTTAGTGTGGCTTGTGCGTGAACAATCAGCTACGCAACACAAGTGTTCTTTGTTCAAAGTTTGCCACTCCGAAACTCAGAGCTTTGATATTTCAGACGAAAAGTTTTTTCGGCATAATTGATACAGCTGAGCGTTAAACGTCTCATATTATTAAAAGTCTCAATAATATTTATATACCACAACTCCATAAATGCGGCCCTAAATCCCTCAGCCCTCCATTATGCTTTTCCAAACTATACACAAATGACCAACTGACCAATTCACACACTTAACGACAAAGTACAAGTGCGCACTGCGACATGATGACTTTGCATCCTTAAGTATTCACATGTTGTCCCAGCAATTTTATCCGAAATTATTGCGCAACCACTACATATCCTATCCACTATATAGCATACATTGAATGCCAAATTACTTAAGTGGCTAAATGTTTCCTTACAAGCTTGCTTAAGCTGGCCCTGCGGCTGTCTTGGCATGTGGGTGGATTTTCTACTTGACTCTGGCACTACGAATTAGTCGCACAAATACGCCAATTGAATAATTAAATACGCATATGCCAATTTACGTTCGGACCCCATATGAATTAGGCGGCCCAGCAAGAAAATCAACTACAATTAGGGGTGGAGGGAGTGATGTAGTATAAGTGCCACACATGCCATACTAATGCGTATAAACATTTTAGTACATACATATGTACATACTACATAATGAAGCGGATAACGGCCCGCTGTGCTAAATCCACTAATGTCCAATTAGCCATGTTTTCGTCGCCTGTCGCCATCACTGTCCATTTGCAAACAATTTGGGTGGTCATTAATAAAGCTCGACGCCAGAGGTGGAAGTAGTGTTGTGAATAAAAGCAAATTTAATTAAAATTATAGTGTAGTTAACTCTCAAATGCAGTTCATTGTGTTATTGTCATTGTTTAAGTTGGAGACTCTTGCTTCAGCACCTTGACAGAAATATTCGTTATATGTACTTAAACCGAAAGTTTCGGCTTTTACCAAGTTGCTAACCTCTTTAATATTTATTGAATTTACTTATTTAAAAATTCGAGCAGCGCTTGATGTAAACTATACGACGAAAAATCTAAATGCGGAATCTTTTAAATATTTTTCGCTTGATATACTATAGGTTAGGTTAGGTTGCGAAGCCATAAAAAAAAGAAGAAGAAAAGAAGAACTCCTGTGTTTGGACTTATAGATAAGCAAAACGCTTAGTAGCCATTAAAAATTCGCACAGGCATTTAAATTCCACTTCCGCCAACTCGGTGGAATGTCCGAAGTTATGCGCCTCCAAGTGTTTAAGTATTGGCCTCCCAAACTCGGGACAGTCGAGAAGGAAAGTGTTGAATTGTTTCCACCCCATCTTCTTTCATACATATTCTACAGATGGCATCTGGTAGAATTCTCAGCCTTACTGCGTGAACAGCAATAAAGCAAAGGCCCGTTCAAAGCCCCACAAGGCTTCTTCACAAACAGATAACTTTGGTAGCTGTAAAAAATTAACGAAATTGATTCACAACCACGCGTCCTTTATTAACATTGGGACAAAAAAACATAGAGAAATTATAATTACATTCCCTGGTAAACGATATCTCAGAACTATCCTTAATTACTATTCCAAATATGAGCGCGATCTGTCAACCGGTTTATTTACAGCAGCTGCTTAAGTCGGTTCATCTCTATAGTTCGTGGCGATTTTTACAATGGATAAAAATATCGAACAAAGAATATACGTCAAATTTTAGTTTTTAACCAAATTTACGGCTAACGGTGATTTTGTTTTATCAAAAACACAAGCCTGCGAGTAATAAAAAGACTTCTAAAATGGTCCAGGCCTCGTTCTGGATGATCGTCGACCTCTTCATCCGATGAAAATACTAAAAAAGTGAAGAAAATAGTGCTTGAAAATCGTCACGAAAGTGTTAGAAAGATGGCAAGAGATCTCGACATCTCTCCCGAGTCCGTTCGTATGATTTTGAAGGATATTTTGTGTTCTTGCTCGACTCGTCCCGATAAAGCTGGATTTTATTCAAAAAGACTACCGGTAACAGGTCGCTTTAGACATGCTTGATCGTGCAAATTCCGATCCCATATTCATGGAAAGCATTATAACTGCCTATGAGACATGGGCTTATAAGTCAAACAAGTCAATAATAAATGGAATGGAAGAAGAAAAAACGAGCCCAAACCAAAAAAAAAAAAACAAAAACACGCCAAAGTTGCTCAAAAATTAAGGTGATGCTCATTTGTATTTTCGATCTTCGTGTTCCAGAAGGACAGAGATCGAAAACGGCCAAAACTGTGGAAGATGATAATACACCATCACATCGAACCACGATTGTTTCCGAATTTAAAGACAAAGACTTAATAAATACCACCGATCAACCACCATTTCATCAGATTTGACGACATGTGATTTTTACTTGTTTCCTAAACTGAAATTGGCGCGCTGTGGAACTTGTTTTCAATCGATTGAAGAGATAAAACAAAACTACCTGAAGGAGCTGAAAACCATTTCAAAAAGTGCTTATGAAAAGTGTTTCGAGAATTGTAAGAATCGTTAGCATAAGTTTATAACATCTAGTGGGGATTACTTTGAAGGCGACAAAATAGGTATTGATGATTCTTTTTTACTATTTCCGGTAACTTTGCATAAAATAGCAACTCTGGTCTCAAACGGTCTATAGCTACGCTGGTTCCAATATATTGTTTTGAGGTGGTACTTGTCAACAATTTTTCTCACAATTTTCTATAGAAGTTCTTATAAATGGGTTTGGTGTAAATTATGGATATATTTTCGCGCATTGTAAAGGTCTAACGAATAGCACAAAACCGCTTTATAAATATGGTAAAATAATTCAATTGCGTATAATTTGCTTGAAAGTCTCAGCAATGAACAAAAGTTCCAATATTTTGTGCCAACTCGGTTTCTTTGGAATCCTAAACAGAAAACTGTGAGCCCAGTTTTTTTGAAAAAAAACCAAAAAATATATTTTTTTATTTTTTTTCAAAAACACATGATGGTTTTATAGCAAAAAACTATATTAAGCTATACTCGCTTTTTTAAGGCTTTACATCTAAGCTGCTTTTAAAGAGAAATTCTTAAGGCAGAAAATACAGGGAGGATCCAGCCTGACTATAAAAATTTTAGTCTTTGCCTAAGTTAAAAGAATTAATAAGAAAAAAATGGTTACAATATCGCTACCAAACGGAAGGGATTTAATAAAGCTTATTGGAATACAAATAGAGACAATTAAGAAGGTTAGAGATTAAAAATTTTTTAGCAAGGTTGCCACCTCTTTGACTTCAGTAATATTATTATGTAAATGAATTAGCACAAAGCAGAGATAACAATTAAGACTTATAGGGTATTATACATATGTTAGTTATAAATAACGCATTTTTCGTGAATCCTGATGGTCCGGGAAGGTTTAAGGTTAAATAACGACTGAATTTATTCAAAATGGATAAACATGTCTTTACAGCTTATGAAAGGATATAACAAAAGAGAATATAGAAAAGGAATACAGAGTTGCAAGAGGTGCATGGTTGTAATTTAAAATACATATTCATTTAAGAGGAGTTCTAGAGTAGAAATCAAATTTTGGGCAGCTTTTTGAATTTTATTTAAAAAAAAAAAAACCAAAAATATTTTTACTATAAATTTTTTTATAATGTTTTTTTATTGATATCTTAAGAATACAGAAAAAACAATTTACAAAAAAATATTAAAAATTAAAATAATTAGATGGGGGAGACAGGTGTACAAAAAAAATGGCGCATCCTGGTAACATTGATCCTGACTCTCCTGGTGGTCTAAAAAAAATCAAACGAAATTCTTAATCAGTAAGGATGATGTTATAGTCCGGGAACACGAAAAAAATTTTTTTTTTGAAAAATGGCAACTGCCTGAAAATAAAAATCATTTTTACCGTTTTTTTTTTTTGAAATTCCTGAATTTTTTTTAAATATTAAAAACAAAAAATTTGACACGATGCTAGTAGAAACGATAAAGGATTATATAAAGAAGGTTTACACAAAATTTCAAGTAAATCGGTTGTATAAAACTTGAGATAATGCCGGTACCGTGTGGAAAAAAGTTATTTCGAGAAAAACGCGTTTAAAGTTTAGGAGACAATTCCAGTGAACACGGACGCCACCTCACAAAATCGGCTGTATCTCCGAAAATAAGTCGAATTTTGAAAAATCCTTCCAAGGTCATATTTTCGAAAGTCTAAGCTTTAAATATATGAAAAAAAATTGAATTTGTCAAAATTCTAGAGTAGATAGAATACCCCCTTAATTCTATTTACTACGAACTACTTCGCCTCCACAACAAATCTGGTTAGAAAAAACATTTTATTTTTCCATGATGACCTCTGAAACAAAGGAGAAGCTGTTTTTTCTTAAAAATATCTAAATTCCAAGCCACAAAAAATTTTAGTATACAGGTGCATGATTGGAGCACGCGTCAAAATTTTGATACTTACGTATCACAATCTTGATACATCGATAATCACCTAAGAAATTTCAAGTTGTCTAGCCGTTCCTTGAAATCTTTCTCACTTCCTTCAAATACGCGAATTTTTCCCAAACTATTTGACAGACCAATTTTACATTTTCGGAGAATATTTTCAAATATTTTTAAATTTAATACTCTATATGCAAAAACCTATAAAAATTCTTTTTTAATTATAAGAGTATATAATCTCTCAACAGACTTTATTAAAAAAATTAAAAAAATATTATAATACACATTAGACTAAAAATTAAAACTCATTATCGGATATAGACGCGGGGAGGATTGCTAATGAATAATTTTAACCAGAACACATTAATTAAGTTAATGGAGAACTCCAGTATTGGCGTCGAATTGCAGTTATTTGAACATTTCCTTTGTGACACACGAGTCGCCACAAATCAATCAAGCATGATGATAATCGTTTTGTATGACTTCGTTCCTAGAATCTAATATTCAAAGTAATGAATTCCTACTAATTTTGTTTTCTACAAATTTTAGAGCAATTACCGAAATCACGACAAGCACGTTCTTGTTGTAATTATCATGCAGCTGCATCAATTCCTCTTAGTTGCCAAAAACTGCACACAATTGAGCGGATTATCGATACCGATTAAGTGCATTACAATTTAATTTAAATAATTACACACACACATACACACAAAGAGAACTGCACAATTAGTAGTTCGTGAGTATTGTTGCCGACACTAATCGAAGTGCGGATGAATTGCAATCGGATTTGTACGCCAAAAGCAGATTACGTAGCAGAAGAAAGAGCGAAAAGCAAGAAAGATGAGCCATTGAAATCTACGTGCTTCTGTAGTTAAAGATGGGAAAGGTAAATCGCAAAGTGTAATTGACGATTCCGACAGCTGCGCTGAGATGCGCCTTTCACTTGCAACGCAGTAAGTTGAAGCTGACTAAGTGTTTTATCTTATTTGATGATAGACAATGTAAACTGAGTACGTTTCAAGAAAATGAATTTATTTTGATATTGATAAACTTTTGAAACCAGCGATCTTTCTGTAGTTTTAAGCTCTCACAATTTTTACATGTCTCTTATTATTCGCTAAATAGGATGTATTAAGCCACGAAGTTTGTAGCATCCAGCAGCAAACGTCGGAAACCATATAAAATCATTTCAACTGAAGTTAACGTATTTTCTTACTTTTCAATCACTTTCTTCGACCATAAAGTACTACAATACTTTCTAATTATTTACTCAAATCCTAATTGCAAGCATTTTTCAACGCGCTTCGTGAAATTATCGTTTGACTTTATCGCTTTCGCCAATCCTCTCTAAATCCTCATAGACTGCTCCTTCTTTATTTTGATATACACATACATACAAATATAATATTTTTTCTTAAATTTTTTCACGCTTTTCGCGCAACGCATCAAAGCAATTTACATGCAAATTCACTACTCAACTACAACAAACCAACAAAAACTATCACTGGCTGGCTTTTGTCGGTGTAATTTTTTCTTTGCCACGGCGCAGCTGCCGCAATATGGCCCTAAAGGCTGGCTCACACTGTAGATTTTGCCATTTCCGCGCTTTTAAGCATAGTTTCTTTTGCCGTCCTCCACATTCTTGTCGACATGTTTGTTTTTTGCCAATCATCTCTGCTTCATATTACGATTATCGATTCATTTTTGTGATCTTTGCCGATTTCCTGTCTATGCGCTTCCTCATGCCGCGCATATTTTTAATAAGATTATTTTCTTTTGTTAAACAAAGTTTCAATTTCTTCTGCTTCTTGGCGGCTATCATTTACCTCCCAACTTGTGCCAGCAAATATACACACAAACAAGAGAGAGAGAGAGAGTCTGGTAATAGTAAAGAGCCAAAATAGTAAACACGTTGCAGACTTTCAGGCGCCTAGGCGCATATGCACTTTACGCGTGGCGCGCCGGTGGAAGTGGTGAAATTTAATTAAACTGTTTACTTAGCAAGTGGCCATATTGGCTATATTTTTGCCGCAACTCTTCACAATTTTGCAATTTGCCGTGCGCCCTCAGGCAATTCCTCTTTTTTTATTATTCATTCCAGGGAGTTCTGCACGTTTTGTTAGCGGTTGTTTATCTCATTAACGCCATCGCTTTTAACGAGTTGCTTTGACGCTTTAAGCGCTTATTTTTCTTTTCATTGTTTCTGCGTGTTTGCTTCTCGCGTTCTATTTTCATTTACTTTACTTTTTGAATTCCAATTTGCATTTGTCCGATTGTCGACGCCATTTTGAGGATTATTTTTCATGATTGTATTTTTTTCTCCTAAAAGTATGCTGCAAATATACTTTTGACTTCTCCTTTCGCGTTGAAAATAGTTGCTAACTATGCAGCCCTGCTGACGTCATTCGATGACGCGTGCAGTTTCTATGATAAAATTTCCACCGTCATTACGAACTCAATTTGGAAACTTGTTGACTTTGCCGATTTCAGTCGCATTCTATTTTAATGAGTCAGCGTAGTTCTTTCTCCCGTTCACGTGTACTTCGTGTGCAAATTCGAAGAGCTTCAGGGAAGGATTGTGCCATAAAAAAACTATATTTCATATTATTTGGTAAAAAGTAGTGAATCAAATATTAAAGCGAGATGTTTGGCTTAATAAATACGGTATTAGTTATATTTAATTGAATATATATAAATAATATATATAAATAAAGTATATATATAATATATCACTTCAAGCGAGTTAGCTGCTGCCTACAAATACGACATTTCTAAGAGACGATATTTATTTTATCTTTTCGAAATCTTACACCAAACAAAAAGACAAGCTACCCTCTTTGGAAAGCTGTTAACAATATTAGGAAATCAGTTTTGTCAAATCCTCCTCTGAGAAAGCGGATCCTGGGCCTACGATAAGGAAGATTCAAGATAAAAAAAAAAAAAAAATTTGCTAAATCCAGTAGTCCATTTGCATTGTTGCCTGCTTTGTTTAAGCTACTTGTTGCTGTCACAATCAGAAAACTTACAAAGAAAAACACTTGAAGAAAAGCTTTTCATACGGATTCGTCAACTTATATTTAAATGTAAATACTCCACAACGGATCAAGTGCATCGTATCATAAACATTATACAAGATGCAATCGAAAATAAAAGCATCTGTCTAGCAGATTTTCTAGAGGTATGTAAGGCCTCCGATAGAGTGTAGCGCCATAGCTTGCCTCTTACTTAATCAACCGCGACTCCAGAAACAAACAGGGACAAGCATTTTCAACTTTACAGCCAATAAAAATAGTTGTATTTTAAGGCAGTGTTCTGGCACTCCTCCTGTACATCTTGTTTAAGGGGGTATTCCAGTCTAGAAGTATGAATTTCAGGTAGTTTTTAAAGTGTCGTCAAAAAAGGCAATTCATATTTTTACTATACATTTTTTTATTAGTTATTTGTTAATTTCAGAAGAGTAGAGAAAAAAATTAAAAACTAAAAAAAGTTAAAAATTTCAAAAATTATGAGCTGACGAAGTGGGGGGTCTCTAAAAATTTCCACGTGACCATACCCATGATTTCAACCCTCCTACTTATCTGAAACCATAAAGAAAAAAAGATTATTAATCTAGAATAATGTCGCAATGGTCGGAACTACGGAAAAGTGGGAAAAAAAAATTTTCACAAAATGGCGACTGCCTAAAAAATAATTTTTCTTGATCACTTTTTCTGACTATTTCGAATTTTTTAAAAATAATAAAAATAAAAATTTGGGGATGGGGCTAGTTCCAACCTTAGACAAGCCTATAAAGAAGACTCTATAGAAATTTCAAGTAAATCGGTCCAGTAGAGCCTGAGAAATCGTGGGTATTCTTCAGAAAAATTCAGTTTTGAGAAAAACGCGTTTAAAGTTTCGCGTTCCGGCCGAACCAGTTTGGATGACGGGTCAGAAAAATGCCTATATCTCCGAAAATAATTCGAATTTTGAAAAATTCTCTTGTACACATATTCTTAAATAGTTAAACTTTGAAAATCAAAAAAAAAAAAAAATTTTTTTTAATTTCTGGACTAGAATACCCCCTTAAAATAAGATAAACAGATGATTGCACCGTCACCTTATGTCTATTGTGCCCTCTCTTAGGTCACAACGATCACTTACCCCCGGTATATTGATAAATTCCAATATAATGCAAGGTGCTAGTGAGGCGATGTGATCCACATTTGAGTCTGCGTACTGCTATGCAGAAAAATTAGCACGTGTTCTGCAGTTTCAGGCTCTTTGTTGCCGCATCGGCAATTTACCCAAGAAGCTATGCCAATGTTATGAAAGTGCTTTGGAAAGCCAGTGGCCAGTGTAGAATGCGACAAATAGCCTAAGTTGGTCCCTAGGGCTTACATATTTAGACTTGGACTTGTTGCCAACACCTCTCTCTGCCTACTCCTTCTTTCTTGCGGAGCAGCTTCTTTTTGGTATAAGGACCCATCGCAATGAAGGGTTCAGGTCCTACCACGTTAGTGGATGCTGCGGCGCGGGCGAGCTCATCAGCCAGTTCATTCATGGCTATACCTTAATGTCCGAGCACCCAGATAAGGTGCACTTTGTTATGTTCCGATAGACTAGTCCGCCATTTTCTACACTCCGGCACCAGTAGCGTTTTAATCGCGTAGGCAGAGATTGCTTTAAGTGCCGCTTGATTGTCCTAAGTATGGATACGTTCCTTGCGATAGTTGCATTGGAGGTTTATTTCTACGCACCGACTTATGGCACAGACTTCTGGTTGAAATATGCTCGTGACATAAGTATGAAGAGTTGAACTTCTTGGTCAAGTTTACCCTTAAGATTACCTTACTTCTGCCAAACCCTTCTGCTCTGATTTGAAGCAGTGTTTATTTGGCTAACTGACCTATTACTAAGTGAAGACGTGCGAGCTTAAGCAAGAGTGCTACCGTTGGGCATTTGCGCATGGCACCCGACTTGCAGATGCACGCAAGTCGTTGCAGCTTCGATAGTTGGAGGCATACCGAAGTTTGCGATGCTTTTGAGGCCCAAACCACCGCCACATACAAGATAATCGGTCACACGATCATGGTGTACAACCCCTAAAAATCCTTGACTTGCTGCTTAAGAATTTACCAGATAATCGATTGCACATCATTAGTGCTTTATCGGCTTTGACCATCGACAAATAATAACAATGTCATCCGCATATCCTTGACAGTGGATCCCACTGAAAGTTAACAAAACTAGTAGGTCGTTAGCGACAAGGCTCCATACTAGGAGGATAGCACTCACAAATCCTGGTATCCCCAAGTGTGTTTTCAACTATTCTGGTACGCAGTACGGCCTTTATCCATCTGCGCACCGTGGCTGCCACATTCGTTTTCCCCATTGCCTTTTGTCAGACTTGTCGTCAAAAGCACCTTCGATGTCTAGGAAGGCGCATTACATTACTTCCCTTCTTTCCAGCGAACTCTGTAGCTCCGAAGTTAACTGGTATAGAGCAATATTAGTTGATCTGCATGCTCTGTAAGCGAGCTGGTTCACATGCAAGAGTGCAATTAAAGGTCGACCTTATTATTCATTTTAGTAAGAAGGAAGTTACACTTATTGGCCTCAAAGTTTTGTCCGTACATAATTCTTCCTTCCCACCTCGGTTATAAACATCACCATAGTTCAGGAATATATGCCGATGCAAGGCTATCCCTCATCAGCCGAATATATGGAAGTGGAACCTACCCTCCCAGTTGTAAAAGTGCTGGAAAGACACCGTCCGTCCCCGGAGACTTGAATTTCGCGAACGAAGCCTTAGCTCACTTGATTGAGTCCACAGTAAACAGTTGTCTTGCGACTGCTCAATCTAAGTGGTATGGCTTGTTTTCGATTACGAATAGATACTAGCCTTCCGTTCTATAAAGGACACTTTTGCTAACGCTCTTTTCGGTCGTCTAGATATACGAAATAATATTTTTCCTTCAAAACCTTTTTGTATTCGGCTTTTATCTCCACAGTCGCAATAACCAAGAGTTTTTCACCCACAACTCCGTCAGTTTTCGACGAATAGCTTGACGCACACGACGCATAATGCTCAAATGATATCTCTTGTTGACAGTTTGGCACAGCGAAAGGAATTCATAGTGCATCACACTACTATAAAAACCTCAATTCAGCAATTTCATTAACCCTTTCACTACCATGGGGATCATGCATCCCAAGAGAAATTTAAAAAATCGTCAAAAATACAATTCAAGCTCAATTTAGATAGGAAAAGGTCCCATTGGTAGTTTACAGTATTTTTCATTCAATATCAGCTGATTTGGTTTCGTTCAATAACTGTACTGCCTTTTATTGCAATTAACCGACAGCAACCTTCAGTGAATGTGCACGTGTTTGCCTATTGGTAAATGTATATAAGTGTTTCTGTTTACTAAATTAATTTGAGTGAATAAAATAAGTGTTTTTCAATATAATAAGGTGAGTTCGCAACAAAATGTTGTAAATAAATTCGTTTATTTGGGGTTTTGTCCAGTTGGGATATATGATCCCATTGGAATTGTATAATTCAAATAAGCGGGACACATAATCCCATTGGTATACATTTCCGAAATGGAAATATTCATAGAATTTATATCCTTCAATTTTACATAATGAATAATAGAAAAAAATCTGCCAGAAATATGAGGGAAGACGACATTTTGGCGATTATCAATTCCAGCGACTCTGACGTAAGTGATTTTAGTGCTTCTGACTCAGAGTATATCCCGGATTCCGAGAACGAAGTAGACGAGTCTCCGAGCGAGGATGATGAAGTAACGGATATTGATAATGCAATAGTGTTATCCAGTGAAAGTTCCAATCTTCCAGTAGTATGGGGAGAACCATCAGTTTTATTTCGTCCTCGCTTTTCTATCACTGAAGACGTTGAGCCCATTCTGTTGGCTCAAATTTCAAGGAATGCAACTGAGTTCGAAGTCTTCAAATGCATTTTTCCAGAATCATTATTTATTTTTATCGCGCAGTGCACAAATGAACGATTGAGCATTCTAAAAAAACAAAAAAGTTATAATATTGCACCAACTGATGCATCAGAAATTAAAATTTTGTTGGGCATTACGCTTATAATGGGTTATAATCAACTTCCAGAGATTTCTGATTACTGGTCCCAAAATGAATCCATGGGAAATGAGTACATAAAAAAGGCGATGTCGCGAACTCGTTTTCAGACCTTAATGTCAAAATTATATTTTAACTTCCCTGAGAAACTTGAAGCAGCATCTAAGCTTTATTATATAGAAGAAGTTACCAATTGTTTGAAATATACGTTTGTCAAAACTCTTACCGATAGTTTGCGTCAAAGCATCGATGAGTCCATGGCAAAATTTAAAGGTCGATCTTCTCTAAAGCAATATCTTCCGATGAAGCCGACTAAACGTGGCATAAAAATTTGGCAAAGGTGTGATTCTAAAACTGGTTATACATATGATTTTAATATTTATGCGGGTAAAGAGGAATGCTCAACATTATCAGGAACTTTAGGGGAGAGAGTCGTTTTTAAATTGTGCAAAACTATTCGAAATCCAGATACTGTGTTGGTTTTTGACCGTTTTTTCACCTCATATAATCTGATGAAAACTTTGCCATTTGCTTGCGTAGGAACATGTATTCAAAATAGAAAGAACTTGCCAACCATTAGTGACCGTTTGAAGAAAGGTGAATGTAAATTTTGCATTAGCGAAACCGGTATAATGGTAGCAAAATGGCAGGACTCACGTGAAGTTATTGTTATGAGTAACTGTCATAGTCCTACAATGTCCGTAGTCTTCAGAAAGCAAAAAGATGGTTCAAGGGTTGTTACTAACTGTCCTAAAGCATTGGCTTTCTATGATGAGAACATGGGAGGAGTTGACATATCTGATCAAAAGGTTAAAACTTATGAACAGAACAGAAAATCAAGCAAATGGTGGCGTAAAGTATTTTTCAAGCTTCTCATGACATCTATTGTAAATGCCCATATTGTTTATCAGGAAAATATCCACAAAAAGTTTCAACTGAAAAATTTTATTGTTCCACTCGCAGAACAGCTCATTGCGCAAGGAAGAGTTGGGACAAAAGTCAAAAGGACATCTACAACAAAAAGACCCAGGTCAAAAAGAGCAAAAAAATGTTAAACGTGGGAGATCATATGCCAGTAAAAGGTGATCGCCGCAGACGCTGTGTTTTATGCACCTCAATAAAAAAAGAAAAACGCACGTATTACATTTGTTCAATGTGCAAAGAGCCCTTATGCTTTGAATGTTTTGGCATGTTCCATAAATAAATAAAACTTAAATTGAGTTACAAATAAAAACTAAATTTTATTATTCTCAAAAAATTATACCAATGGGATATATAGTCCCAATTAATACAGTGTAAATATACCAGTGGGACATATTATCCCAGGACATATCTTCCTTCTGAAGGATACGAAAAAAAAAATTGTTTTATTTTTCTCTTTTAGAAGATTATATCAATCCGAAAAAACGACCTAAATTTTTTTAACATCGCTGCGTATAGTACGGTAGTGAAAGGGTTAAGTAATAAATATTTGACCAAAACCACAGATGGACTACTGATAGAAAACCGATCAAAATAAGTGTCAAAAAAATGAGGTACTTTATAAAAGAGTTTAGAAACTGACTTTTTGTCAAGAAATACGTGGCCAACTTGTGTTACAATTTTCCTCAACAGTGTATTCGAACACACAGACATGTGGTTGGGCACCCAAAATACCCCGGCAGTCCATCATTAATGCTGAGACTACATAATCAGAAATCCATGTGCATGTAAACGCTTTCGAAATCAGATTGTGTGAATGTGTGTGTGAGGTTTTTCATAAACAAACGGGCTATTCAACTGCCATAAATCAAATAGGCACATACATATGCCATATGTAGATGTGTGAAAGCCTTTCAACAAGCGCGGCATGTTGCCGTATGTTTTGATAAGGTCGAAAGCAGCAGCTGTTTGCTCGAGGGCCTCGAGATACACGCTTCCCTTCACACAGAAAGGCGAGAACATAACGCAGACAAACACACACATGCAACTCATCGGGTCTTTTATACATACGCATGTGTGTGTGCGCACGCAAAAGTTATTTCATTTAACGGGAAATCATTTTGACGCCTTGTAAATGCGAAAACCACACACACACACACAAACACATGCAATATACAAATGCAGAGGTTATTCTTAAACTCTAGCCATATTTGGTGGGCATCTCGCGGCGCGCTGCACAAATTCTGTAGCGGCCTGCTGAAGTGAACTCATCCCCCTGCAACACGCAAATGGGTGCGGGGTAAATCAACGGGTCAGCGCCTACACATATGCTTCAGCTTCAATGTAGTGTGATTACTGCTTGCAACTTGTACGAATTTCAATTTAATATGCGCCGTGTTGTTGTTGATGTTGTTGCCGCGGGTAGCCCACGTGAATTAACTGGCTCTGGCTTTCAGGCAGTGGCCTCCGAAATGTGTAAGCACAGCGGTTTTGCCGCTTCGCGTCACAATGGCGTGCTATTAGCGGCAACACCTGCTGCTTTTCTCAGCAAAACGGACAAAGTGCATGAATAGTGGCAACGTTGGCTGCTCCACTCCACTACATGCACAGCTGTATAGCTGCACAGGCGCTTTATCCGGTGAGTGCGGAGAAATATATGTAGTTGTTATGCTTTTTTTTTTGGTTAAACGAACATAAATGTTGAACGCAACTGTATTCATGTTGAAACGTGCAACATTCCGCTTTTTATATTTGGCCGAAAACATGTCTTAATTTTTTCTCTTTGGCTTGCCGCCAAAAAGCGTTCGGCCCCAAAGCTTTCACCCCACATACTAAATGCCTAAATGTTATAGTTGTTGCTACGTATATTCACCCTCCCACAGCCGGTCACTGGCTGCATTATGGTGGAGGGCAAGTTAAATTTCTAAAGCGCTTTTTACATAACCTTTTCGTTACTATTTTTATAGTTGAACTTTTAGGGCACATGAGTGCAATGCAGTACTCGAAACATAAGCAAGCGCGTGTTGGTATATTTAGGGTTGCATTTAAAATGGCATCAATTTGCCCACAATCATCTCTGCGCTTTAAGCGTGTGTACTGTGAGATTTCTGTTGCCCTCATCAGCTTGAAATCGTGAAGCTTTTGACGTTGTAACTCAAAGCCATTTCGATTTGAATAATTTCTCAAATAAATACCTTTAGCATTTTCTCTTTTAATATCAGAATTTCTGGACCAACTTAAAAGTGCTATTTATATATAGTAGTCCCGCTCGAACTATAAAATTTTCTCTGACAAGACTTGTATCTCAAATCAAGTCAAAGGAAGCCCAACAGAAAAGAAATCTCCAGATTTTTATGTTCTATTAGGATGAATCACTGAGATATTCATCCTGGCAAATACAACGTTCCACTGTTTAAAAATATAACATATTTAACCGAAGGGGGACTTCGCTTAAAAATAAGTTTTTATCAATACAGATGCTAGTGAGAAGATCGCATCCAACTAGGCGGGAGTCCGCTAGGGTAAGTCACAGGATTAATCCAAAAAATCGATGGATCTCACGTGTATAGAAATTTTTTTTTTTATTTTGAAAGTTTAACTATTCAAGAATATGTGTACAAGAGGATTTTTCAAAATTCGAATTATTTTCGGAGATGTAGGCATTTTTCTGACCCGGCATCCAAACTGGTTCGGCCAGAACGCGAAACTTCAAGCGCGTTTTTCTCAAATTTGACTTTTTCGGAACGATGCCCACGATTTCTCAGGTTCTAGTGGACCGATTTTACAGAGTCTTCTGCATAGGCTTGTCTATGGTTGGAACTAGCCCCATCCCCAAATTTTTATTTTTATTATTTTTAAAAAATTCGAAACAGTCAGAAAAAGTGATCAAAAAAAGAAATTTTTTTCAGGCAGTCGCCATTTTGGGGGAAAAAAAATGTTTCTCACTTTTCCGTAGTTCCAACCATTGCGACATTGTTCTAGATTAGCAATCTTTTTTTTTTTGGTTTCAGATGACTAGTAGGGTTGAAATCATTGGCATGGTCACGTGGAAACTTTTAGAGACCCCCCACTTCGTCAGCTATAATTTTTGAAATTTTTTACTTTTTTTAGTTTTTAATTTTTTTTCTCTACTCTTCTAAAATTAGCAAATATCTAATAAAAAAAAAATGAATAGTAAGAATATTAATTGCCTTTGTTTACAACACTTTTAAAATTACCTGAAATTCATACTTCTAGACTAGAATACCCCCTTAATGTCAAACTCAGCCACTATGCTAAGATCTCCAATGGTGTGTCAATCGAGATACTATTTTAATTTTAGTCTGACAAAAGCCGGGCAATAAAGGCGGAAGTGACAAGCTTATTTCACCTCGTCTTCCACCATACAGATATGACAAAGAAAGTCTAATAAAATATTTAATGGAAGCACATGTGTATCTACTACCATCTATTATACTACTACTACCATTACAACAAATGAATTAAATTAAATTATATTATATTGCCAACAGATACGGTAACAGATCAACTACATAATGTCTTCCCAAAGTAAGACATACATATAAGGTTACCTCCCTTCCGCTTTTTTGCTCTTTATTCAATGATTTATAAAAAGTGTTACAGTGATCGTATTTAGTTCAAATATGCGCCGTTTCGTTCGATATTTTCATCTAGATATGTATTTCCATCTAGGCGGCAACTTCATTATACCCCCCTCGCTGAAACCCCTCTCCTTATTTGCGAAGCACTCGGACAGCTACTTTTCACAAGCTTCTTTTGAGTCCAACTTTTCACCAACAGGGGCGTTCGCCATGGACAGGAACAGGTGGTAATCAATCAATAAAACCTCCCATCAGAGCTCCCGTAGCTTCTGACGAGTCATCAACGAATTGTGTGGTCTACCATTGTCTTGGTGGAACACATCACCCTTTCTGTTTTCCAATTCTGGACGGTTCTGGTCTATCGCCAGCTTCAAGCGGTACAGTTGTTTGCAGTAGATGGTAGAATTAAGCGTCCGGCCATATAGGAGCAGCTCATAGTGCATGATTCCCTTCCAATCACACCAAACACACAGCAAAACCATCCTGGCCGTCAATCCCGGCTTGGCCACTGTTTGGGACGATTCACCGGCCTTTGAACACGACCGTTTCCGCTTGATATTGTCGTATGTGATCCATTTTCCGTCGCCAGTCACAATCCGCTTAAAAAATGGGTCTAGTTCGTTTTGTTTCAGCAGCAAATCGCAAGCGTTGATTTGGTCCAGAAAGTTGCTTGCGTCAAACATCAAGCTTTTTTGTGTATTCAGCCTTCTGCAGATGGTTTAAAATGGTTTGGTGACTTACTTCCATCTTCTGGGCGATGTCACGAACGACATTCAGCGTTAGTGAACTCCATGTTTACACGTCTGTAACTGTTGAACGCAATATCCAAACTAATTATGCATAGCGTCGTTTTGTAAGTTATGTCAAGACCTTTCACAGATGTATAGTATTGCCAGATACGAGCTCTGTAGCGCTTTGTACATTATTACTACCCCATCCTTCCACTTCATGGGAGAGCAAGTTCATGTACAGGAACATGAAAGAATCGAATGAAATCTAAAATAGTGTTATATGGGAAGTACGCGAGATTATAGTCCGAATTCACTCACTTTCTCACTGTAATATTGGTTTGTCCGTAAAGTGTCATATGTTGAATCTGATCACCTAAAAGTGGGCGGTGCTACGCGCATAGTACAGTTCTCACACCGGCTTTTATATTTTTTTCTTTTTATTTATAATGAAATTTAATGAATCAAATATGTACCATTTTGGTTGACCACTTTCTGCCATTTTTCCGCTAGAGACACTATTCCATCAGAGTAAATCGAAATTTCGAAATTTCAGGAACGGAAGCGAGCGAACCATTGTTGTGCTAGACAAACTGATACTGCATGGTTTCCGTAAACTTTCCAAATTCCATTGGCGGCTTGAATGGTATTCTTCCCTTTTTTATACAAAAATTTTAAAATATAGCGAATTTCATCACTATTTTCACTACTTTTTGAAAAGCTGTAATTTTTTTTTTCCTACTTCCCCGCATTTAATTTTTAAAAAATCTCACCTTTCGAACTAATATGGCACTTCCATATAATATAGGACATTATGTGATTGGTAACATTGGAGTAATAAGACTGCAATGTCATCTATTGACAAAATACGAAAAACGACTACCCACATATTTACACAAACGGTGTCTTACCGTCACACACATCACATTAAGCTTATTCTGGGTCTCACTACCACCTATTAAGCAGTAGTCTACTTTATCACGAACAAAAATATTTAAATGACACCATGCGTTCACTGAAAGTCAAAAGTCCATCGAAATTTTGCGTCAAGCGGGTCGTCCATCGACTTAACGACAATAACATCGAAAAAGAGAAAGAACCAGTGCTTGAAAATCTTTGGCATTAGAAGCATAGTACACGTAGAGCAGCTCAAATATGCATCTATAAGGTCTGTCGCAAAAGAAAGATAACTTTTTAAATATAACTATTTCTGGTGGCGCCACCTATTGGCTTGATCTCTTGTTGACATTTCGTAGAAATTTTAAGACAATTGGATAACTAGAATCGATGTTATCGATCAAAAAGTGACAGCAGCTTTTGGTCATCGGTCGTAAAATGCATTTTGAACAAAGAGCAAATATTAAATTTTGTTTTAAACTTGGGAAAACGTTTACTGAAACATTTCAAATGATGAAAAAACTTTATGGTGATCAGTGCCTATCCCGTAGTAATGTGCATGAGTGGTTTGAGCGATTCCACGAAGGTCGTGGGGACCTCTGTGACGATCAGAAGTCGGGCCGGCCAAAATCAGTGATTGCCCAAAACAATATTGAAAAGGTGCAGGAATTTATTAAGAATGAGCCGAAATCTTCATGCATGTTACATGGAAATGGAGTTATACATCACCAAAGACATCATTCATGGCATTTGGATAGATAAATTGGGTCTAAGGTAGGTGTGCTCCAAGTTTGTTCCGCACAAATTGACTGAAGAACAAAAATTGCTACGAATCCAACATTGTAAGGATTTGATCAAGGAAACGAGAAAGGACATAAACTACAAATATTCGATGAAACGTGGTGTTTTCAATATGATCCTTAAACCAAACGTTAAAGTGCCGAATGGAGGCATCCATATGAGCCATCACCGAAAAAAGTCGTCTTCAGAAGTCAAAAATAAAGACAATGCTGATTTGTTTTTACGATTCCGGGGGTATTGTACACTGAGAGTTCGTCCCACCTGGGCAAACGATTAATACTGTGTTTTACCTTGGTGTTATGAAGCATCTTTTGTTACGCATTCGTCGTGCTCGACCACAATATCGTGAGGCAGGGTCCTGGCGCCTGTTGCACGATAATGCGCCGTGTCATCGGTCAACGCTTGTCACTGACTTTTGACAAAAAACTCCATATTAACCATTAATCACTCACCCTACTCACCTAATCTGGCACCCTGTGATTTTTACCTATTTGGAAAACTTCATTTGTCCATGAAAGGACACTGGTTTCAGGATATTTCAGCTATCCAAAAGGCGACGACCAATATTCTCAAGAGCATTCCGAAAAATGACCTTAAGCACTCATTTGAAATGCTAATTGACCGGGCTAAACGCTGTATCGAAGCACAAGGAAACTACTTTGAATAAAAAAATATAACTTTTGAAAAATATTAATTTTTTGCTGTTTTTTTTTAACATTCCTGTTTCTTTTGCGATAGACCTTGTATAAGCATTTTGCAAGACATTTTGGTTAATGTTTTGGCTACGAAGCGTATCAATACCATACTCGTAACGAAAGTTTTCTGCCGTATTGATATGAGCTTAGCGGAAATATGGAGTAATTAACTGCCATAATCGCCTACTACAACATTTTTGTCATTACATATCAAATTGCAGCTTAATTTTTGTTAAAATTTGATCGAAAGTGAAACCAAACAAAGTTGTCAGCGGAAATTTCAATTTCTATTATCACTTACGCGGCAAAGACACTCTGCGCAACTGGTTATTTAACACTTAAGTGGCAAATACTAATTTTCACAAAATAAATTTGCACACACATACACAAATATCTATGTTTATATATATTTAGACACATATAAACAGAGCAAAGTTTGCCCATAATAAATACATAAGAATAAGTTGTCTTTGTGCATTTTGCACTTGAAACTAAGAGCAAAGCCATTTATAAACATTCAGGCCATTTTACTGCTTTTGCGCAAATATGCAACACATGCATGTATGTATGTTTGTGCCTGTGTTGATATTTGTGCTTGAGAGCATATGCCAGCGCAAGTGTATGCGCATATAAAGACAATGTTAAATTAAATCTTAATTCCATAATCCACTCGAAAGTATGAACATAAAAACAACAACAGTATTTTATAGTTGCCACACATGATACGAGTATGTGTGTGAGTATGCCATACATATGTATATGTATGTATTTATGCCGGCTGACACTTAAGTGTAACTGTATGGTTTTACGAGAATTTTGCGCAATTTAAGGGTACCACATATGTATGTGTGTTTGCTTGCTTGCCTTCTTGTGTGTGTGTGTGTGTGAGTGCTTAGCTGCGTTTTGTGGCACCACATTTTTGTGTTGCCACTTTAACACTCTCAGCCAGCATATAAATTATGATACTTGTCGGCGGCAGCGGTTGAAATGCTTACTTGCTTGCTTCCAGCGCATACACAAGCAAATACAAACACACATTCGCACATACATGTAGTATGTATACATATACTTGATTGCATAAGGAAGTATGGCTCTTTACTCACATGGCTGCTTGATTGTTTTGTGCGGTTGGCGATACTGTTGAAGTAGTGGCAGCCGAGTGGCAGTGCTGGTAATGAAATCAACATTTCACTCAAGACGTGTGCGCCACAGTTAAAACTACAAAAGCTCCGTGCACCAACTATCTGCCATTTCAATTTTGTCAAAACACACTTCAATGTGCATGCGTGTATGTGTGTGTGTGTTAAGAAAATTGCATGTGTGTGCGTCAATGCAGCACTCAGCAATTCTAACTGTGGCACGAGTGCCATTCTAAGGCTGAGTTTTACTGCTACGCGTGTACATATCTACATATGTAATTGATATTTATATTCATATATACATAGGCACACATAAGCGTATTTGCCACAACCGAAATTTAGGCATCCACACCAAGCCAGCGTGTATAATTTGTGGCTTGTGGTTGTGGCTCATATTTTCAACAATGAAAATCCTCAACAACAAACTGTAACATCGCAGGATTAGAGTCAGTTGACAGATACTTATGCACGCATGCACACATCTATATACACATATGTGTGTGCCTTATTTTGTATGCCACTATGACTTTGTATGCTTCCAAAACATGCTTCAGCTCACACGTGCATTTCCACAAGTATATACTTATATATTCCATAAGTTAGGGTGTCTTAATTTTTCTCCTAAAAAAAAAGCTTAGGTAAAGTTTCAGTTCTTCTTCTAAAACGTCTCAGGAGAAGTTTCCGTTTTTCTTTAAAATCAAAACTTCGAGGCAACAAGCTGTTTTTATTCATTTTAAACCTTGTCCAAATCATGTTTCTCTTCTCCATGTTTATAACATGAGACTTTTTACTAGTTTGCATTAAACAAATAAACGCAAAACTTTGTGGAATTAATAATTTAAGAAAAAAATTTAGCTCTACAAAAAGGCTCTTAATGATTTTTTTCATAAAATCTTTCATTTAAAACTTATACGTAGTTGAAATTATGCTTCAAGTATATTGTATTCATATAGTACAACATGTCGTATGAGTAACATAGTGTTTACGAGCCACTTGTACTCGTATACGTGTTCAGTACATTTGCTGGACAAGTTTAACTGCGTATAACTTTTAAATCAATACTTTTAAGGAAAACTCAATTAAATATTTTCTGTATAGCTGGTAATTTGTTTCATTTTTTCAAAGCCGTAGGTTAAGGGGGAGCATGCCTTAGAAGCTTCCAAAAATCGATTTTTTTTTTGCTTAAGTCTCTTTAAAAAATATCTAAGAATATGTACCCAAAGTTATGGATGGAAGTTCGAAATATTGTCGGAGCTAGAGGGGAAATAGTGGCCGAGCGTCTAGCATGATTATGAGCACTTGAGCAGAAAGCGAAAACTTTGACGCGCGATTACTCGGTTTCTCATTTTTACAATTTTTCTAAATTGACGGGCAAGATAGAAAAAACTAAAGGTCGTATGGAAATTTATTATCTTTGGCAATAAATTGTCGTTTATTAAAACTGAGAAAAGTCAAGTTTGAACTAATTTTTAAATAACATAAATTAAAATTTTTTTTGTTCAAAACCATTTTTTTTTTTAATTTCCAAAAATTTGTAGAATTTTCTACAATTTTTCTAATTTTCTTAGTTTAACTAGAAGATAAGT